>LKNJ01003427.1:0-26051 GCA_002120245.1 Maccullochella peelii
CTCTGTGCTTTTTAACCTTTAATAAATTCAAACCTACCTCTGTCTCTCTGAATTTTTTTGCCATACTAGCAACAATGTGGGTCTGTCGGTCGCTCCACCACTTTGGTCCAGACTGAAATATCTCAACAACTATTGGATGATATCCATGGTGTCCAGAGAATGAATCCTATTGACTTTGGTGATCCACTGACTTTCCCTTTAGCAACACCATGACATGGACATTTCAGGTTTTTTATTGAAAAATCTTGACAGCTATTGGATGGATTACCATGACATTTAGTATAGACATTCCCCCCAGGATCAATTGTTATAGCCTTGCTGAACTCTTAACCTTTCATCTAGTGCCATCATCAGGTCCAAAATGTTCCCCCCAATACTTTGGTTTATGACCAATTAGGGTATACAGGGTATTCAGCTGTACTTTCCGTTTAGTGCTAGTTAGCAAATGTTAACATGCTAAACTAAGATGGTGAACATGGTAAAAAGTTTACCTGCTACTCATCAGCATGTTAGCATGTTTATGTTAGCATTTTTCTCAAGCACCGCCAGGCTTTTAAATACAGCATCACAGAACCGCTAGCGTAGCGTACTCTTGTCTACCTTTAGACAGGTTGGCTGTTTCCAGTTTGTGTGTGTGTGTGTGTGTGTGTGTGTGAAGCTGAGCTAACCATCCCCTTGCTGTAGCTTTGGTATCGATCTTCTCATCTATCTCTGAGTGAGATAGCAAATGAGCGGATTTCTCAAATGTCATTTTATTTTGATATGAATAGCATCTTGGCTCACAGCTGTGCCCTTTTGATGAGCCTGAAGTTTTCATTATGTCATGTTGATACCCAGTTGTGAGACCTGATGGATATTGCATAAGGATAAATTCCAGTTTGAAAGGCCATTTCTCTACAACTACTACCTCCATTCAGATGCTGATGTGTGAGTTTGCGCGGGAGTGTGTGTGTGTGTGTGTGTGTGTGTGTGTGTGTGTGTGCATGCGCTGGCTAAAAAAGCTCACTGCATCCTAAATTAATCACGGCACTTTAACATCTATGTGTTCTCTGCTGAGCCAGCTCTAAAGTTGAAGTATGAGAGTGAGAAAGAATGCTAAGCAGATTCCCAAACTCTTAGCATCACAAGGGAAACGCAGCACAGTTAACAAACACTCCTCCTTGTCCTCTTCTTCTTTTATATCCCCCTACATTCTTCTTTGAGCCAATCGCCTCCTCTCTCCACCTGCATTACCTCCTCATCTCACCAACCTTTATATTTCTCCATCTGTCCTCCTCCTCAGAACTCGCCTCTGTTATCTCATTAATATCACCTCAAATCCTCCCTCCTTCCCAATATTTTCCACCCTCCACCTCTTACCCTTATCCTTTTCTTACTCCCCTGTCCTCCACCCGCATCCTCCTCCCTTGTCCTCCTCCCCTCTGTGCCCTCTGAGCACTGTTCTGTTACAGCTCAGCTGGTGACGGCATGCCAGGAGACTGCTCCTTTTGTGCCCAGCTGAAAAGGACTCATAGCTTGTGAGTGTGTGAGAATGTGTGTGAAGGAAGGGGGTGGTTGTGGTGGTGGTGGGGGGGTCAGAAAGATTGACATGGGCATCCATCAACGGCGAGCATGCAGCGTGCCTATCGCTGTCACAGAGATTTCAGTCGAGCTTGTCCGCATCAATTATCTGTGGTAGATAACTGGGACATAACTCCACACACACACACACACACACACACACACACACACACACACACCTACTACTACCCCTTCCCACGCCAAATGTCACCTACTGCAGCTTTCCTAAAATTTTATTGATGCCAGCCCCCCTCTCACCAACACACACACACACAAAAGCTCAACAACCTCAAACTCATCTCTTTCAGCACAGCCATAATAAAGACACAAAAGAGCGCTGCGTGTTTTGAAGCCCAGTAGAGCATGACACTGAAGAGAAGAAGTAGCCTTGTTAAAAGCTCAAGCAACTCTGTCTTCTTCTGTGTGTCCCACTAATGGATGGGTAAATTTAGAAAATAGTCAAAAGAGAAGAGAAGAGAGGCGAGGTGAGGGGAGGAAAATTCAGCCCGAGGAATCTTCTTTTTTGGTTGAGGATTGTAAAGAGCTTTCCTTAATACGCTGGAAAGGAGTTTAAAAAGGAACAAGTGTTTTAATCTAGAGCAAAAAAATAATAATTACACAGTTTTCCTTAACACTGTTGTCTCCTCTGTTGTCATGTAAGAACAATACCTGTAGTAAGTTAAAGACCACATGGCAAAATGGCGGTGTGATGGTTAGCCATAGAATATGATGAAAATGACAGAAGGAAGAAAGGACCTGTGGGGGATGATATCATCATAATGATATTCATCCTAATGCACCATCTGGAGTAATGGCTTTCGGATGGTCCTTTGACCAAGCCCCGAGCCACAGTGATTTAATGATTTATTGACAGTGGCATGCCTTACGGCTATACGACTAAATAAAAGCTTATAATCACGCCATTCTGAAATCATTATTTCATGCACATGTAATGTAAGTGGTTTGGACAGAAAATGTGGCACGAAAACTCCCAAGTCTCCCTTATCTAGGACAGTCATACCATATATACCATGTATCACGGTCCTGGATGACCATCTCCCATAACTCGGACATTTCAGTCTCTAATCAGCTCAGAGACACTACGGAAGGTGAAAGGCACAGGTGCATGCCGGTGTTCTAAAAACAAGGGGAAGTCAGTTTGTAGTTTTGCCAGCTTATAAACACGGTCAACAGTGATACATAGAGGCAACTAAGATAGCCTACTTAAAGTAGCAAAATTAAATTATTTTTCAGGTGTTTTCAGACAGAAAGCAAAGCGAGTTTTCGCTTTGTATCATTCACACAAATTTGACTGCTGCTCGCATTGATTCCCCCCAAACAGCCAATGTACCAACTGTGTGGACATTAGCTGTAAGCTAGCTAGCAACGGACTCACAGACCGTGTGTGGGAGTGTGCCTGTCAACTTATTGTTTTCTCACTTTGGTTTTTGTACAGATTGAACAAACAAGATCAAATGTGTTCATCAGTGAGGTGCTGGTTGGTGGATTTTGTTACCTTTGGACAGAGCCAGGCTAGCTGTTTCCCCCTGTTTCCAGTGTTTGTGCTAAGCTAAGCTAAGCTAAGCTGTCCAGCTACTGACTGTAGCCTTATATTTACTGGACAGATATGTGAGTGGTATTGACCCTCTCATCTAACTAATAGGCATATTTACCAAAATGTCAAATAATTTCTTTATGCCAACAAGTGACTGTAATAACTTTCCAAGTTCCATGAGATGGGCATCCAGGACTGTTGAACCTAGTATTGATGATCTTGGATCAGTGCTAGAAAACTTCTTGAGCTGCACACAGAAACCCAAACTTTGGAGAAGTGGACTTATGAAGATAAAGTAGAGTGTTTGAAGACTTCTATGTTAGGAACTGCTCCAGTGGAGTTAGGCCTACTGGATGTCCATGGGGTCTGTAGCAGTTCCCAGGTGCTGTATGTTCACTTCTGCTACTGAATGAGGATATGCAAGATATTGCTGTAAAAGAGCAGGTGTGTTTCGTCAACCCGTTGCAGGTTAATAAAGGTTTTTAACAAGTGCAATTTTGGCACTTAGAGCATTTTCCACACTGTTTAAAAATCTAAAATACAACGCCGTCCTTTGTGTGCACGATCCAAGACTAAAATATGTCACATCTGTGAAAAAGGTCAACATGGCGTGTTTCAATTCATTCCCAATGAAATGTTCCAGCGCGATTGTTATGGTTTCAGCGACAGCCTGCGCACACGTCTCCTGCCTGCCATAAGACACTCAGGCACAAAGACACACGCCACAGCCATGCAAACAGGATTTTTACACTCCCAGACAAAATGAGATTATTTTTTGCCATTGAGATGATTCCAGGCAAGCGTTCATGCTGTGTCTCAGCCCTGCTCAAGCACATATTGCACTTCTGTACATCCGAGAAGAAAAAAAAATCATAATATAATAAGAACAGGAGTCAATTGCCTGGTTTCACCTACAGGGCTGAGTGGGCTCGGCCAGGGCTTGCTCATTATTCACATTATTCATTATTCCCCCTGAACATGTTTTTGTGCGGGGAGAAATGAATCGTTTGCTGGGCTGTAGTTTAAAATAATCAAGTGACGCTTTCAATCCATTCCTAAGTTGGAGATGGTAAGCCCTGGCAATGGCCACTTTAGCCTGTGGTTGATAAGTGGTTATTGTGGGCAGGGGATGATACAGTGATGGCGAATGTGTGGCTGCAGACAACATCCCATCCTCCCGGCCCCATCATAAACACAACACTTCATCTTCTTAACGTCCCTCCTGGTGAATATGAACAAATTAACCACCGACTGTGGTTTGCTCTAACTTTGCACACCATTTCTTATTGTCTTTCATGCACAGATTACATCTCAGACAGTCTGCAACTTAACTCTTTAGATGCATTAGGCACAGCACATTATATAGCCTACTCTTTTTAATTTGGATGTAAGAAATAAAGTGTCACTTGTCAGCTTTATTGTATTTTCTAAATCCCTCATCTAGTGTTATTTCGATTTTAGAATCTTTGATCTAAAGTTTCTAAGGGCCGCACTAATTAAAAGATCAACATATAACAGGTATACCTAGTGGAGACAGCAGCGCAGAGACTGTAGTAGTTAATTTCCCATACTACTCCTGTGTGGTTTCAAATTGCAGCAATTGGATTTTAATCTGTGTACCACTGATTAGTCATTTGGCTCCCCAGCCGCTGTGTAATTTGTTCCACAACAGAGAGCGGAACAGGCACGTGCGCACCCACATACAGTACACACCGGAGACACACACACACACACACACACACACACACACACACACACACACACAGACGCTGAGAAAGTTGGACGCATGAGAGAGACGGAAAGGACCGAGAGAGAGAGAGACAGAAAAGCAGAAGAAGAACGACTCACTCAGGGAAAGAGCAAGAGCAGACAACAGTTTGTTCTGAGCGATCCAAAAGTATCTCAGCTCCCTCTCATGGTGACGGCTTGCACTTAAAAAATAAAAGCAGGATTGATTGTCTACTACACCGAGTCAGTGTGCAGATGTCCAGAGGGGATGGACAAGGTCGTTCACTCGAGTCAATCCGTTTTGGACTGTCACAGCAAAGTGGCTGGGACTCCTCCAGCTATAGGTCAAGAGCCTAGCAGGGAGCCACGATAGAGAAGAAGAGAGTCATTTCACCTGGCAGGCAAGGGCGTGAGTGTGTGTGTAGGCCTATGTGTGTGTGATTGAGTGATATTGAACGCAGCCTATGACCCTTTATCCTCTGGGCCAGCTGTCAAACTTTGTAGTTGACAGCTTCAGGTAAAACAGCTTCAAAATGAGTTTGAATTTATTCTCGACAGTGACTGTCAATTGTTTCAGCATTAAGTGGCATGGTTTGAAGTGCAAAGATAGTTTTTCACCCTACATGTATGCAGAAGTTCCAGCAAGCTATAGTTTTATCATATACGTTTAAAACTTCAAGTTTCCAGAAATAAATTAAGTAAAATTAATAATAATAATTTCTCTTCTTTCAGAATTTAGTTTTCTGACTTTTCATGTTGTCAGTTTTGTTTATCATCGATTTTGCAAGCAGAAAAATATGAAATCTATATGTGCAAAAAATAATTATATGTGATAAGTCATGAGAGTGAGAAAAGAGATAATGAATGATTGTGATTTCAGTTCAGACAAAAATCTGTAGAGTAAGGAATGCACTTCACTGATTTTCATTGGCATCATTAAAGGTGTACTGCATGCCTTTGACCACTAGATGACAACAGTAACCTAAACTATACACACTGTCACTGTGCCTCCACAGAAGAAATGCTACTGGATCATGTGCTCACTTTCCGACAGTTTCTGAAGCAGTGGACATTGGGTATTGATTTTATGAGGCCTGGTAATTAATGCATGCACTCCTCTGGTCTCAAAATGTCAATAATAATTAAATATTACATTTACAGATAAAATAATGTACTTTTGAATTATTATAAAGACACAAGAGCCAATGTGAAAAACCTTTTAAAAACATGTTATGATTATTGCTGTTTTTCACAGGTAAAATGTTAAAATGCTAGGACAACAGGTAAAAAATCAAAGTAATGCAACATACCATGTAGCCTTGAGGTGCTGCTGTACTCTGACAAAATGTTTTTTAAACCTGCATTATCACTTTTAAGTTGATGTGGCACACTCCGATAGGAAATATGCTAGTCACTCATCATGCTAGTCGCTAGCTTTGTCTATCTTTCTGTTTGCTGTGCTTTCAAGCTATACATGTGTGTATATATATATATATATATATGTGTATATATATATATACGTGTTTTCCTGTTGTCCACAATTTTCATTTGGAAAATAGTCCCTGGCTTCTACACAAAACTGCCAGATTTACAGGCATATCATTCAAGTTTGCATTTCATTCAGCTCAAGGCATGCTAATTTTCTCTTCTAATTGTCTATTGTCGCATTTGTATATTGTGTTATAAGGTGTTAGCATGAAGTACTGTTGTAAATGAGGTACAGTACATGTTAGCAAACAGGTGCTTATTTACATTAGCATTAATTTGGAGTTGTGTTTCTGGCAACCTGTTGAATCTAGGTCCAATATCAACTTGTCTTTTAGCTCTGCTTTGGTCTCCACCAACAGAGCTAATACATGAATATATTTATTATATTTAGCCATATATTTATGGCTAAAGAGCTTTGTAGAGCTGAGGGGAAGTGCAGAGTTGGGTGATGATTCTCTATGGCTTCGTCACTATGAGCAACCTTGTCCACATTACACATAGCTTTTTTCCCCCGTTGTTAATATATAAAAATATCGATTGGAGCAGCTTTAAAGAGAAGGAGTAAATTTGGTGAATTGTAGAGCCTGAATGTGTAGATCAGCATTTTACTGCCAGTATAAATACAAGGCAATGAGGATTTCTCTCCCTGTGCTCAGTTCCTGTAGGCCCGGGTCCAAAGATTTAAACAGCAAAATACAGAATACCAGACAATCAGTCTCTACAAAACATCAATGTGAAATCAGCACTTGTTTTGTGTTGTAAGTATTGTCAGAAATAGATAAGAGACCATTAGCGGCATCGGACATGGCTCCACTCAGCAGCCCTGCCACAGTGAGAACAGAGTAGATGATGATCATTTAGAGGGTGTGTACCACTTAGCTGCACTACACTATCATCAATTGTCTTTGTCACAGAAACGGACTAATTATCTGACTAATACAGGATTACTAGTTACATGACAGGAGAGGTCCTCTATGTTGTTCCTTTAGCTCAAAGACTTTGAATAGGCTGCTGGTGGAGGGGGACATCCTTGCTGAACTGAAAAGCAAGCTACAATTATTAAATTCCACCAAGAATAAAGGTAAATGCTGGCTTCTGTTGTAGACAAAAACCTCCCCCACAAAATACATTGACGCCCTATGGACCATCTCTCCAGGTTTACTCCCAACTGACCCATTTATAAAGCACAGTTATGGTCTTTCAAAGTTTGACACGTTGTCCTGTCAGGTTTCATCAGAATTGAAAGAGTGGTATCTAAGGTATCACATTTGACTTTACAATTTTGACCTTTAATTATACAATCATCATTAGGTATGTGTAGAGCTAGCAAGGCTTTTAATCTGTTTGAGTTTGGTAGAAAATTTCGCCTTTCAAAGATAGAAACGTTGACCTTTAATTATGGTGCAGTGACATTTTTAAATTATGGAACACGGCGCGTGGGATATCCAATTTTGGCTAAAACCAGGGCAACCATGTCTAAAATCTCAGATAGATACACAGACAGCCTGATCCGTAGTCTTCCATTGCATAAGGGACATTGAGAAGGCCTAAAGAGTGTGTGTACCGTCAGTGTCACCATAATCAGACTGGATATTGTCCCTTACTCTTCACACTGTACATTCCTATATTGTAGCCTGAAATCATATCAATGTGACTCTGGAGGAATCTCTTCAAACGCCTGCAGCTTCCCTTTCCCCCCATCTCCGGAGATACCCTTATGAATACATCACATCGTATGTGTAATTTCCCCAGAGTCTCTCAAGAGGGCCCCTGAATATGATGTCCCCAGGTCCTCAGCATGGACGGGAGGCTGACATGACGCTGCTCCACTAACCTCTGACTCTGTGATTGGTGCAAACTTGATCCTGACTCCCAGGTCTTAACCATTGGTTTTTATATAGCTGGATGCTTGCTAACCTGAGTCGATCTTACCACTGAGGAGGTGTTCAGGTCCTTTACTTAAGTAAAAGTACTAACACCGCACTGTAAAAATACTCCATTCCTCCTGTATGGAAAATGTTATTTAAGTAAGTATAATGAGGAAAATGTACTTAAAGTATTAAAAGTACTCAATGCAGAAAAACAACAACAAAAAAACTAAAAATGATTCAAAATAAATTACATTTGAGAAGCTAGAAACGTAAAATGCTTTATAATTTTTGCCCGAAAAATGGTTTAAAAGATTATCAAAATAGTTGTTTCAGCTGTACTTGTATATACTGTTGGGTAGTTTAATCTATAACAAAGCGTCATTTTGAAAGTAAGTAATTAAAGCTGTCAAATAAATGTAGTGGAGTAGAAAGTACAGTATTTCCCTCTGAAATGTAGGGGAGTAGAAGTATAAAGTGGTATGAAAAGAAAATACTCAAGTAAAGTACAAATACCTAAAGTAAATGTTACATTCCACCACTGGATCTTTCTCCATTACCAATGAAACAAAATCTATGTTGATCAGGTAACATTACCTGCTCTATTGAACTTATGAGTGACCAATGGCATTCAAGTTTCCCGTGCTGCATTCACTCCTGCTGCCTGCTGAGACAATGGCTGTTTACTTAACTGTTCCCAGAGTCCATACTAAGCATGGGGAATCACAGTTTCTAACCTCTTAGTTTGTGTTCTTTTATACTTTATTTCCTGTTTAATGTCTTTAATGCATTATGTAAAGCACTTTTAATTGCCTTTGTGTTTCAAATATGCTATACGAATAAACTTTCCTTAGCAATTTAGTCATTTTCAGAAACTATTGCTAAGGGTTATAAAGTTTCTTACAAAGTTTCTTACATGATGGAAATATTGAATGAAGGAGCTGCACTCTCCCATGGCACCAACTCGATGACTCTTGACTAATAAATGTATTTATCTTGATCGACTTTACCACTACGCTTCATAGTTTGATAATAAAGAGGTAGTAATACCATGTAATTACCAAAGTAACAACCAGGTAATAGCTTGGTATTAACAATGAGTATATCTGGGTACTATTAGACTGACATTTATGTAACAAGGTAATAATGGGACAAAAACAAAAGGGGTTAATAATGGGGAAACACATTTAAAGATAGCAACGAGGCAAAACTATTTAGTAATAGTATAGTAATATTTTGGTAACAACGTGGTAACCTGCTAACAATAAAATTATACAGTGCAATATTTGGATTATAACATGGTAATATGGTGACATTAATGTGGTAATAACCTGATAATAATGAGGCAAAATAGGTTGATGTTTTCACAATATTATAGGCTGCTATCAGCGTAATGCTGTTCGAAATCACTTTAAAATTCTTGGAAGTCAAAATGTGTTATTACCATATTATGATGCTGAAATCCATCCTCCCTTATGTTCCACATATTCCCTTTTGTTTCAAGGTTGTTTAGCATTTTGCAGCCCTGATTCATGGTTATTACACAGAAACTACCAAAAGTGTTTCCAGGTAATAAGTCACAGCATTGAAGATATCATTTGTACAGTATTACTTTTTATTCATTTAAATTTAGGGGGTATGTTAGTCTCTGGTGTTCCAGCATCACTTCAGGCTGAGCTGTCGCTGTCTCTACTCATTGGAAACTGCCCAGAGTCTTCCTCTCGAGTCTAAAAAACCCAGAGATACAAAACCTTCCTCAGGTTATTCACACTTATTAAAATGGAAGTCCTCCATGTTCTCCCATTGTCCCATGTGTCCCATTATGTTGAACAAAAACTGGCAATCAGGGCGCTTTTGTTTTCATTTCTTACATGCTGCATTTAGTCGGTGTTGGGTTTATTGGGTAACAAGGACATTGTAAATTTGCATTTGCTAAAAAAAAAACATGCAATGCGTTATTCCATTACATCCTTTATTTAGTAATTATTTACAACCCAGTTTCTGATGCCAGTATATTGGACAGCCTTTTCAGCTCCCACAGTGCAGCCACTCTCCCATTTTATCTACACTCACAAAACCTCTTTCTGAAGTATTCTTTCATTTTCGTCCTCACGTCATTTTCTCTGACCTTGTGATATTTCCTTTTGCTGTCAATCTGACCGTTCACATGTTTCTCCAGTTTCCCTTTTTTGTCTCACAGACTGAGTCACATACAGCTACTGTGCATAATCAGACCGGGGAAATCCCGAATACAGCCACTTTTTCTTATTAGTACATGTAGTAGCGTTCTTTATTTACTTTCCATATTATCTAGATTCACAGTTATTTTGGGGGATTTGAACTGGCAACCTTTCCAATCTCACTTAATCTACACACACACACACACACACACACACACACACACACACACACACACACACACACACTCTGAAGCAACGATGTTAAATCAGGATACAATCAGTCCCCACTACACATTACTTGAGAAGCTCAAAAGCTCTGTTAAGACACTCCAGACTCTCTAAGCCAATCACAAGCTTTGTTTTCTCTCACAATGTCAGAAGAAGATGTTAATTAGGCAGGCAGTCGAGGTGGATACCTAAAAATAGCAATGACACGGTAACACCGTTGCCAAAATGTGCTGGGCCTACATCTGGGCTCCTTCAGGAATAAAGGCTTTGGGGGATAAGAAGATCAAAATAGCACTCAATGGGCTGAAACATGGACAGCCTTAAACAGTGCAATCACACACACACACACACACACACACACACACACACACACACACACACACACACACACACACACATACACACACACACATTTCTATCAGCAATAAGAGCAATTTTTGGTCCTTCAGTAGCAGACTCATTTCTCTGACACAAGAGTCATTTATGTCTGCCTGTAAGCTCTTTCTCATCATAATCACTTGTTATCTTGTTCAATTCAGTTTCTGTTCATGTTTCATCTGTTTCATTTCTTTTCAGTTCTTTGCTTTATTTCCACTGTCAGTTACGTACCTTTGTGCAACCTCCTCCTGGACCTGAACTGTTTGAGTAACAAGCCAACTGATGGTGATTGCCAAAGAACCAATTTATGTTTCAGTCAGCTAAATTGAACACAACAGGAGTGCTGCACATAAGAAAGATTCCTCTTCCTCTTTTCACCGAACTACTGGTAACTGTGGAGTCATGAGAGTAAATTCAATATTCTTATATATATATATTGTTCACACTTTTCTCCTGACTTAGCCCTACCTTAAAACCCGCTGACCTTAATATCACAGGATGGTTACCATGACACCGTTAAAAAGCCCAATCAGTGGCTGAATTCATCTTCAGAGGCCTTCAACCAGGCTCCTGATCCTCCCCTCCTTAACACAGATGCGTCCCTCACCTTTGGCCCCTCCAACGCCGACAAACCTCCTGCCCCAGGGTTGCCAGGGAACGGTGACTCCTTGAGGTTGTGTGGGCGGACAGCTGGACAAGCGGAGGGGTGGATGGAGATAGGAGAGCGAGGTAGGGGGTGATGAGAAGCCTCTAGTGCTCCACTCTTTCCTCTGCTTTTCTTTTTAATCTTCTTGCAGTCCCTGTTTGCCAGTCAGACACTGTGAGACCCAATTAGACTTTTTCTCACACCACAAGATCTGATGGCTTTGTACCCGTAGCATGCACAATGTACAATTGTTCTTCGTACATATTCATGCAGTGTTGAGAGTTCAGAATCTGGCTAATGAGTCACTTGGTATAAATTCACTAGGTGTGTGTTTGGCTGAACAAAAGATTTTCTGCAATACAAAACCAAGTGTCTATGTGAAGGAGTAGAGTCGTGAACCACCAACAGTGGCAGGGTTAAAGGCTCAGTCCCCACTGGTACCACTATGCAAAAATTATAGACACATTGGATAATCAGATTACTATTGTGCCCCAGCACAATTTAAACTAGCTGCACCCTTGCCTATTTGCTAGCGATTTGTGCACTGCAGAAGCTTTCAGAGGGTGCAGAGCAGGCGGCTCAGAAGTCCTCTAAACATAAACAGTGTGAGATTAATCGGCTCCCACATTAAGGTGTCGAACACGCTTATATTTAAAGCTGCTCTAATCAATATTTTTATATTAACAATGGATCAAATGAGCAGGTGTAATGTGAAAGGGGTCACTCATAGTGACAAATCCACAGAGATTGATCACCTGTATCTGCAGTCCTCCTCAGCTCTTCGGAGCATTTTAACTTTACTGCTTTGGTGCACTCGCTGACCATCTGTGTTGCTTTCGGCTGCAGCAGGCAGCTGTTTTCAGCGAAAAAGCTCTAAAAACCCACAGCACGCAACATGCCAAGCACTAAACAACAGACAGACAAAGTTAGCGACTAGCTGGTGCACATAATGGAGCATTTAGCAGCTAAAGAGCCAGATATTTTCCTCATGAGTTGGTGGAGACCAAAACAGAGCTCAAAGAAGAGTGAATACTACTTTTAGGACTTACATTCATCAGGTGGCTAGAAACACGACTCCAAATGAATACTAATGCTGCTTTGATGCCTACTGGACGTGTAAATAGGCAACTTTGCTGCTAACAGGTTTGCTAACATGTTTGCCATAACTTTATAAGGTGATATGTCAATGTTGTGTTTACAGCAGACCCAAGCGGTCAAGAAAGTTAATTAATACAGGTACCATACCAACTTTTAAACATTTTCTCCCATTAACCCTTAAGTTTCACTACAATGCCAGCGTTCTGCTCACTGTTTGAGTAAAGCTTACCCATGTACCAGTTGGTGTATCTTGCTGTCAATCAACCAATCAATAGTTCTTCTTTTTTGCTTTCTTGCTGAAAAGATAAATACCATGTCCGTAAGGCAATAAGCTTATCTTAGTATAAAGACACGGTGAAACAGAAGGCCTGGCTCTGTCCAAAGTTCAAATAATAATGCCTACCAGTATCTCTGAAGCTCACTAATTAACATGGTATATCTTCTTTGTTTAATCAGTACACAAACAGAAGTCTCTGCTGGTTGCCAGGCTTCCAGACTTCAGGAAGTCACTGTGCTGGGATAAAACATACTGTAGTTCCAGGATGCAACTTCCCCTAAAACCATGACTTATCATTTTTACATTACTGTTTGTGTACAGATTAAACAAAAGAAATATAATGTGTTATCAAATTTAACTTTAGCCAGGCTAAGGCTAACCTAATCACTTGCTGGCTCTAGCTTGATAGCAAACAAACATGAGAGTGCCATCGTCTCATCTAACTCTCAGCAAGAAACAAATATATATAGAGTATATTTCCCAAAATGTCGAACTATTCCTTTAAAGTGTCACTAAAAGCATTAACACCAGCAGAAATACTGTATTTATATCCTAGGTGAGAGGAAACTGCCATGTCATAACCTCTAGCAGTTACTGTTTGCACCTGTGAAGGCGCTAGACAAGCGTTTCTAAAGATCATTAGGTCTGTTCACATCCATTGCACAAATGCATACAGTGCAAATATAGCTGTAAAGAGAGGGCACATTAGCAAGGAAGGAAAGATACCCACACAGTCATGAGTACACAGCATGTGAGCTCTCTCTCCTTTTGCAATATCAATCCAATCGCTTTAGATCCTTGGGTCCCTGAGAAGGTTTATTACAGCACTGTGCCGGTGGCTAACTGCTGAGAGGCTGGGTGAGGAAGGGAGAAGTGTTAATTTACAGCTGTTGCAGTGACAGCACAATCACTGAGGCTGGGAGGGGACATGAATTGCTCCCATTCCAGCTGCATGCGGGGGTGATGATGACGATGATGCTTGGTTGGTTAGTTAGCGTGTGTAAAGTTAATAATACTGCTCGTCACTGTAATCGATTTGTTAGTGTTTAATTAGATAAATGCATAGATGTTCTCCTTCACACCGTGCTATAACTTTCAACGTAGTTTGCCATACAGTATATGCACCATGTATTTAAGGTCTGGTATACTGTATGACTGTGTCAAAATTAAAAGACACCATATTTTTGTCTTCATACTTTAGCTTTATACTTTATTATAAGCCACTTAACATTCACACAACATGTTCATAATTCCTGCTAAACAACACTTGTTCAGCAGTCTTCCCTGCAGGCCTCCGTTCTAACAATAAGCTTATTTGTGTATGACATCAAAGGGGATCTTTGGGGACTTCTCTTCTTTTCACCTCATCCAATCTGTCGGAGGGCACTGCGAGGCTTGTTGTTGACCTACACCAGATTGCTGCACAAGCCTTACTTGCACACACTGATACATCATCACTGTAGGGAAAGCTAACAATGGAAGGCTGGTAAACATTTGTATTGATGTTCTTTGATAACAAATATGAATAGTTAGGTTTCTCTTCAAAGTGGTTCTCATGGCTGTGATTTATATATTTTATGTTACTATTGGGGGTTTTCTACAGTGTGTTTGAGGACTGAGATTACTCTCTCAAAACTGTATTCTGCAATGTATACTTTCCTATCAAATCTTACATTTTCAAATACTACAGTGGCAACAAGATATACAGGACTTCAGTAGTGAATGTAAATAATTTAGAAATAGCATTCACCAATAATTTGCTATTAAATAGCCATATTTCAGTCCTATTGTTTGCTCTTAAGGACAGCAAACTTTAACAATACTTAGCCTACAGCCAACCTAGCAGTTCTGTGAGGCTGTTCTTAGGCACAACGTTGCTTTGAGCTAAATGCTAACATGCAGATTTGTGGCGGGCATAATGTTTACTATATTCACCATCTTAGTTTTATGTGTTAGCATCAGTGGCAGGCGCTCAATAGAGGGTGCATGTGTGGCGCCCCACCAGCCACAAAGCTTAATTAAGAGTCAATAAACTTAATAAATTATGTTTAAATATTTAAAAAATTCCATATAAATTCAACACTAGCTTCCTCCTGATCTCAACACTGGCTGAGTAGCCAATCAAGACCTCACACAAGGGAGGCCTTTCTGTTTGAATTTTTCAGGCCTTTAGTGACCCTATTCCACTCTTTTAAGAAATAAAGTATTAAATTAGGTCAATTATTTGTGTAATCAATATGAAGGGGGCACATTGCAGTACTTTGAACTCCGACTTTATTCAACCTCCAGTTTACATCTACAGTAGCCACGCAGGAAATAACTGTCCATTGCCACAATATTAGCTGTTGCCAGCTCCAGTGGTCCCAGTCCAGCAGATGGTGTCAATGTGACAAAAAAGGCTTATTATATGCACTATTCCATATGTATTGCTGTAACTATCACAGACGCAGTAGGCCATTAAGCAGAAAAGCACAATATGACAAATTCAAGATTATATTTTATTATGTTTATGAAAAATGGGAAATGCATAGCTACATTTGGCATTTTTGTTGAATTTAAAAGTTTAAATTTAAATAAACTTTTTTTTCCCAAGTCTTAGGTTTGTCACTGCTTGTAGCCCCACCCAGCATGCTAACATTTACTAATTAGCACTACACACAAAGTACAGCTGAGGCTGATGGGAATGTCGTTAGTTTAGCAGGTAAGTGCTGGACAAACTTAACTTTTGATCTAATGATGCCACTAGATGAAAAGTCAGGGGATTACAATTCACACCAAAATTTCAGCCAATAGTTGTCGAGACATTTCACTCAAAACCACAAATGTCAACCTGCTGGTGGTGCTAAAGTCAGTAGTCATCCTCTGAGGACTATGAATGTCTGTACAGAATAACATGGCAATCCATCCATTAGTCCAAAAAGTCGTGGACTGACTAACATTGCCATCATTGCGATAAAATAATGAAGAAACTATTCTGGTCAGTTTTCCCACTATACTTGCAGAAAAAGACACTGGTATATTGATTCTTTTTGCATGAATACAACTGATGAACACATTCAGCCCTAAACCACATGAACCGCACCAGTACAGCAGCAAGATAATGATGCTGTTGGTGGTAAGGCAGTCCCTCTGAGCATTTTGTTTGGTTTTGGTCCATTGTTTGTTTGTTTCTCATTTGATTTCTATGGTTGCATTGCGGTCTCTCAAGTGATACAAACATTACTAACAAATTGCCTATCTTTGATACACAAAAACAGACACACTCATGACAATACATGCAAAACAGGCACCAAAATGAAAAGTGTACTAATACAATGTCATGCAAACAAAAGCACTAAACACACACACACACACACACACACACACACACACACACACACACACACACACACACACACACACACACACACATACTCTGGTGGCTGCTCTAATAAAGTGTCCATATTGCACTGTCTTTCACACTGATCACTGATAAAAAGAACCATCTGCTACCATTAAATCATTAGAAAACGAATAGCATCAGTTTTCAACACTTCCTCTGAAAAATAGCAACTTTTCAACACCTCCTACTGTGTATGAACTATACCCTGAAACCATGGTGATGGTATTTATTATTGGGTTGTCGTGTCAAATGTTAGATTGCCAATAGCATAACTGATGCTAATATTTCTGGATGTAAAAGGGATGCTATTTATTTCCTTTGACACCCAATAACCCCCTCGTCTTGTGGTTACCAGCCATTCATTCATCCACACTACACATCCTGTTAAAACAGCTCTTTCTGCCTCCCATCCCCCATGGTGCACTTTGACAGCCAGTTCCACCCACAATCCACCTGTCAAAGGTAGAACCAAAGCTAAACAAGGTCTACCTTTCTGCAGACATCATCAACAACTTCTTTTTAATTATTTTGTCTCACAAAAACTAAACACTGACAATTTCATGTAGGTATGATGATGATCAGTCAATAGAAGCTTGACTAATTTCACAAAGCTCTTGTGTAATCTTTCTTTTGAGAGATAATCTGCCATGAAGACGTTCGCCCAGACTGTATCTTCCAATTAGCTCAACCAAACATAATTAGCATACTGCAAGGGATTGAAAAGCTTGCATTGATCCCACATTAATGACTTGATTCCCAGCAGGGTGCCATGGCTGGATGAAACATTAAAGGACGAGTGTCAGATCTGACTGGTTGACCAAAGTGCGCAGTGTGGTACAACACGGGCAGGAAAAGCTGCTATGAGACATCAAAGGGTCAGCCACTGGAAAGAGCCATGGCAACCAGTCTGCCTCACCGTGACATCACCACAGAGGGCAAAGACACTGTGTGTGGTCTTTTAGGGTGTTTCATGATATGTCTGATTCACTGGGGCACAGAAAAGATAAGAAAAAGAAGGAGAAGGAGGCGTTGTGCACCAAACCCTTTGAACTTGAACTTTGTTGGATCCCATGTTAAATGCTAGTTAAAAAAGTATCACAACCCTGTGGTAATGTAACTGATTTTATATTAGGATACTAGCGCCAAAGCTGGAAAAATGGTCATCTGTAAACATACTTTTTTTCTGGTGCTTTCTGTGACACACTGCTGAGTCAGGCAGGAAAGCATAGTCCTCACAACTAATACTAGTACCTGTATTACAAATTGAACTGATACATTTGTTAACTAAATGTACAAAATGGTATAATAAAGAAAACTACCTTCTGAAAGAGGAGTACTTCAAATAGAGGAAACAGTCCTGTGTCTGTGCAAGATATTGCACTAAGATGCAATGATTTGCGAAAAGAAGGCTGAGTGCTCTCTGGCACTGAGAGAGGGAAGCGGCATAATAGTGTTGGTCAAGGTAAAGCTTTAGCGCCGGTCATGCATAAGCAAATTAGATAGTGTGTTTGTGTATGTGTGTGTGTAGTGTGTTGGCCACATACTTTTTAATGCTGATCAGGGTTGCACCTATTTTGCAACTTCAACCACCTAAGCAAAGCTGGTGCTGGTGTATTCAAGGACACTCAGGCATCTCATACTTTTCTGTGCGAAAACAGGCAAAATCACCAACTGGGTCCCTGAAGCATGAATAGAGAGAGGTACCTTAAGTTGCTCTAAATAGGAATGTCTGCCAGATTTCATTCATGTAAATGTAAATAAGTCTGTGCAGGCCTCCCCCCACTGCAGCAATCACTGACTGAATAATTTGCACAATGTAATTGCTTATCAGCACATAATGAGTTGAGCAAGCTCATGTTGTGTACGTGTTAAAAGGTGAGCTTGTCAACAATGCTGCCACATGTTGATCACATATCTCAGATGTGTTAGGCTGCTTTCAGACAGATGAACACTTTGATCTTTCTCCAAAGTTTAGAAGGAAATGTTCTCACAACAAAGCATATTGGTCCTATTCAGGATACTGACTGGTTAAAAATATTGAAGAGATCTTTTTCTCGTTTTCTTGCTTCTGAATTTAAAAAAAGAAAAAGTGAACCCTCCAACAGAGGTAGGAGATGTTACATCAGTCAGGATGGCGACCACAAATCAACTGTTATCAGCTTCCACGGGATGACGAATCCTTTCTTTGACATCGTTTATAGCATGGGGCCAGAACGAAGGACAGGTTAGCTATGTTATTATGGCTTTCTGTGGCAGATCACTCCTCCTCAAATGGAACAAGCTCATTATCCATCCCCGACCAATTAAAGTGGACTTAAGAGGCTGTAGTCTCTACTGGCTTTGGACAGTAAAGTGCCACAGTGCTATACCCCTGTGTTTCACAAAAAAACCCAGGAAAAAGCTGTGAGCATCAAAGGCACTGGAGATGAAGGCCTTCCACACGCTCACCAACACCCAAACTTGCACACAGACACACACAGAGACTCCCTCAAAGAAAACCTCTCATGGATACACAGACACACATTAATATGTAAAGACATGAACAGAACTACATGTCCATA
The DNA here is from genome assembly GCA_002120245.1 of Maccullochella peelii. Taxonomy (NCBI): domain Eukaryota; kingdom Metazoa; phylum Chordata; class Actinopteri; order Centrarchiformes; family Percichthyidae; genus Maccullochella; species Maccullochella peelii. The sequence goes on from LKNJ01003427.1 coordinate 18,950, forward strand.
TGTGCTTTTCCCCACAGGGACACACACATACAGAAAGCAGCCATAGTGCCTAAAGCAGTTAATTGGCTCAAAACTAATCCCAGCTCTGTGTGTCTGCTGATACAACTCCTATGCAATAGAGAGGAAGCCTACTGGTTTAAGTCCAACATAATGGATTAGGTAGCAAGGACGGAGTCATTTCTAGAGCAATATATTTACATGAGAAAAGGTGAAACTGGAGGAGAGTTTGATTTGGAGAAAATTCAAGTCATCACCTGAAGCCACCTGGATATCAAAAGTAGAAGAATTTTCTCATACACCTCCAGCTTCATCTGTTAACTAATCTGGACTGGAACATTCTCTTCTTAAACCAATACATTTCAGCAAATATTAGTCAAACAGGAGCAAATAGTGCATGTGTTGGGAACTATTTTCAGATGTGGATTAATACACTCTTGGTGCCCTAAGAGTACTTACAGCAGGACACAAGTTTAAATAAATGTGCCCACATTAATGGTAATGAAGGAACATAGGACACAGTGCAGCATTGATGGGTTTTTAATATTTCGGAGCTCTATTATTGAGACCCAAAAGCACCCATAGTGTTCAATATTAAATAAGTAATTCTTTGTCCATCAGTCAAGACAAACAGGGCAGAGCCAGAAATGGGATGTACTTAGTCCAAAGTGACATCCAATCACATAACGGCTCTGCCCCATTTGTTCTGACTGACAAAGACTTTGTGGTGAAAAGACCGATTATATAAATTAAATAAAACGGTTATTTGGGGGAACTGGCGTTGTGAAATAAAAACAGACTAACGGAATGAAAAAAACATTTACCTGCAATAAACTCTGTTATAGTGAAAAGAAGCAGGATGAAATAACAGTTCATAACAATGAGATGAGTTGTACAGATTGATTGGGTTATTTCACAGTTTCATATTTCTGTATCAATCCATATGATTATTTATTTCATAATGTTTTTTCGATTCATTTAATAATGAACACTAACTAACACTATGGGTTGCGAGGAGAAATGAAGAGTTAATTTGCAAAACCAGGTAAACGTCTTCCTAAAATGAATAATAAACCAACACCAGCTTGATTGATATTTCCTGGAGTGCATAAAAAAAGTGATTTAGGAAACTAAATTAAAACGGAGATATCTTTTTTTCAAAATGAACCCTTCAAAAAGGCTTCAAATCAGGTTTTTTCTACACAGGTTATACTTGCTTTATCTCTTTAGACTCATCAATGTGATAAATCTAGACAAAGGAGTTAATGTAAATTTCAGTTACAATTGGGGAAATGATGTGTCTGTTATAACATGTTCAAATGACATTTCAGTCACATTTACTACTTATGTTACCAACTAACCCAAATACCCCCCACCACATAATGCAGTCTATGTGGTGGACTAAATGCTTTTCTGTTGCCTTGTTTCAGTAGGCAGTGAAATTTTCCTCCCATATGCCTGATATGACTAAATATCAATATATCAAATTTCATTTTTTTATTCTTTTATGTGTGTATAAGAATCCACTGAAACACTTGGGCAGTACTAGTCTGAAGTACAAGAGGTGGACACAGTATAATAAGCCGCTTTAGAATCTAATGCAGTCCATATATACATTGCGTTTGGCACAGACATTTCTCTAACAGTACACACAGAACACTTGAGTTATGGCATAGGAGCTTTTATGATACAGTGTGGCTGAATTCCATTGAATGAAACTGAGAGACAGTGTGTTATAGGTGAAGATGGAAAGTCAGACACAGAATAGAGACTATAGAGACTGAGAGAGACAAAGCAACCCCCTCAGACACAGACTCACACATCCTGACAAACAAAGGTTTTGGTATTATGTACTTGATATTCAGTGTCTTTCTATGGAACATCTTGTAGATGGAATATTGACTGTCTGAAACAGTGCACTGTACGCTCTTGTGCACTTTACTGTTGTTTATATACAGTACTTTGTAACCTAGTTTCTAGTTACTATGGTTACCCCGTGCTCAGTGGATAGATGTCTCTCTACCAGAGAGAGAGAGAGAGAGAGAGAGAGAGAGAGAGAGAGAGAGCTGTGAATGTATTTTCCAAACTCAATTGACTCTTGTGATTTAGTTGAAATGGAATAAGATTTTAATATGCTTTGTTGTTGTCCAATAACAAAAATAAAAGCAAAACACATCCACGCTGACAACGTCGTAAAATGATCCAAAAGCCGAGATACAGGAGTACCAATGGTGCTGAATGCTGGCCCAATATCCAGCTAAAATGGGATAGTGGTATTGTTCAGACCATAATAATAATAATAATAATAATAATAATAATAATAATAAATCTGTCAAAAATCATCATCAGCTTTGGAACAGCAAGGATAGTACTGGATCACTCAAAGAACAAAGAAAACAGTGGTTACTGTTCGAGCTTTGTTTGGAGTGGAGTGAGGACCGCCACACACAACCGGACCTGTTTATTAGAGGCACTACTTCCTTATGTACATGCTTTAGTCAGAGGCCAAGAGGCTACAGCCATGCTAGCAGCAGGTTGTACTTAGACACAGCAGTGCTTTGAGCTAAATGCTAACATCAGTGGGCTAACATACTCACAATGACGATGCTAACATGCAGATGTTTAGCAGGTATATTGTTTACCATGTTCACCATCTTAGTTTAGTGTGTTAGGATGCTAAAATGTGCTAATAATTAGCAATAAACACAGTACAGATGATGATGAGAATGTCACTAGTTGTGCAGGTATTAGGTCATGAAAACAAATAAAGTGAATGGATCACTAAAGTTATTCAAATTCATTGTGAGCCGGGCATGAATGTCTGTACCAAAACATGGCAATCCATGCAACAGTTGTTGAGACATTTCACTCAAAACCACAAATGTGAACCTCATGGCAGCACAAGAAGAAAAGTCAGGAGATAACCAAAGACAGTAGCCTTCATCCTTTGGAGACGATGAATGTCTGTACCAAATTTCATGGCAATCCATCCAAAAGTTGTTGAGATATTTCAGTCTGGTCCAAAGTGATGGACCAACTGACCAACTGCCATCCCCAGAGCCATGCCGCTAGCAAGACAAAAAAAAGTTCCTACGTGGAATGAAGCATCGGCTTGTTATGCATCATGATTCGTTTGATACACGATCGGGCGGCTGTGGCACAGAGGGTAGTGCAGTTGTCCATTAACCCCAAGGTTGGTGGTTCGATCCCGGCTTCTCCTGTCCACATGTCGAAGTGTCCTTGGGCAAGACACTGAACCCCAAGTTGCCAAATGTGTGTGTGAATGGGTGAATTAGACTACTGTTAGAGCTTAGATTACTGTTACAGCGCTTTGGGAACTGTTTCAATGGTTGAAAAGCGCTATATAAGTAAAAGTCCATTTACGTTTGGTTATGTGCTCAGATTGACTAGACATAGGAATTGTATCATGTACTGGTTGAAGGATCACAGATTTATCAGTACTGCCCATAGACTGCATACAAAGATGGACAGCATAGGTCATAAACCCCGCCCCCTCCATGTTAGCGGATGGGACACGGGCCAAACTGAAAAATCAAAGTACACTTCAAATAAAATGTTCCCAAAGATAGTTTCTGTCATTTTAGGTAGTTCTTATCACGCTGATGTTTGTTCAAGTGTTCATTTTTCTGATAAGTTTGATTTTAATTAGTTATTTGATGCTATAAAAAAGGGGGGTCACGTCTCACATCTGTGAGTGTGCTTGCGATTGGTTCGGGCGGGTGTATAGGCGGGAACTCGATACCGCATCTCTACCGTGGATCACTACTGCACAGACTCTGGGTCCAAATGATGTCACCAACACAAGATGGCAGCTCCTGTATCCGGGATATTTGGCTTCATTTTTATACAGTGGGAGGAAGTGGAGACAAGCCATCCATCTTTATATACAGTCTATGGTGCTGCCTAAGAAGAGACGACAAAAAGGAGGGAAGAAAATACAAGACATAGTGTGAGCTAAACCGTGAATTAAGTAATTTTCCATTTCCTTTTATACAAACAGTACAGCCCATATTGAAGATCACTTCATCAAGGTCCCACCTATCATTACACAGGTTGTGTGTTGAAGTAGTAAGATGAAGTGGTATGCCACTTAAACAACTGTGCTTGTGTGGCGATGAGATCTGAGTACATTTTGAGCATAACTCAAATGAACTTAATTCACTATTTATAGGCACAGACAAGAGAGTGTTAGGCATCAGTATACTCCAACCTGAAAATGCTGGAACATGACCATGTTCATTTATGTGCTGACAGAATTGTATTAAATACGGAATATTTTCTGGACCAATTGTTTTTATTTGATCATGTTAAGTTATTTTATACAGTATGTTTGTATATTTAAGTTAATAAATTAACTATTTACTGAACTTGTACAACTGATAGTTGAAGTTTAAGAATTTAATCTGGACTGATTAAGTGGGAACTAGAATCAGTGTTTCTCTAGTGTTGAGGGATTGTATATTGTGGTATATTGTTTATATGAGATAGTCCAACATGAGGAGAGATAGTCAGCTGCAGACCAGGATTTTCCAATGTGATATTTTGTGTTACAATCTAAATTATTGATAAAACCTACTGCCCTGACTCCCAGAAGCATTTTGTTCTGGCCACCCTCCGCAGGGAGGTCAAAGGTCAGGGTCAGCTACAGAACAGCTGCCCTGGAGCTGCAGGAGTTGTTCAGATCCTGTGCTGAGTGCAGCTCGGGCCGCATACTTCTGTCTGACCCAGCACTGAACAGGAAGCGCCATGTCAAGTTGGCTAGCCCACCCGACCTGAACCTGAAAATCATTTAAAAAAATTTGGTCCACCCTGTCATCCACTGTCTTGCTTGAGGACTATCGAGCAGTGTGGACGCTTGTAGACCCAAGAGGTTAAATTAGGGTCCCGCTATAGAAATCTGGAATATGTTTATGTGCATGTGTTTGTGTGCAAATCATTAAAGCACTCTCCTAATGATGCTGCTTATAAACCAGGGCAAAATGAGATGAAGTGCCCACTTACAGATGTAGAGGCTGATGACAAATGGCTGCGACCTTGGCAGACTATGTGGTAATGGACGGAGTTTAGTGAAGCTGACAAAGAAAAAAGCCTGGGATCATGATACACATGCATCGTAATATACTGTATGTATAATGTCTTAGCACTAATCTAATTAACAACCCTTATTTGAATGCTTTGCCATGGAAACAGACCTCATACCTAACAGAAAAAACAACAGTAAAATACATCAAGTGACTACATGCTTCAGCATCCTATATAAATGAATATGCCCCACCAAGTACTTCTCTTCTTAGTTCTTAGTATACTTTAATCACTATAGATATATGGAAAGTTATGAAAAACTAAAATAAACAGTTTTTCCCAAATAACACCATCTGAGATATGTATCTTATTCAGAATATTACTCGCCATGGAAATAGAGTCAACTTGTGTGTCTCATATTCTGACACAAAATGTAACTAAAACCAGAATTAAGAGAGGGATTGTATCTTTCCTTTGGCTTCTAGTTGAATTTAAAACAGATTTCAACACTTCACTTGCCAGGTTGTCCATTCAGCTGTAGCACAAATTTTAACAGAATTTCCAGAAAATCTGCAAAAGTTAAGTTTGAGTTACAACTTAAAGGAATAGTTTGACATTTTGCAGCATACACTTATTTGCATTCTTGTCGAGAGTTAGATGAAAAGTTTGATAATTCTCTCATGGTTGTGCATTAACTTCGGAGCTGGAACCAGGAGGCGATTAGCCTAGCACAGCGTAAAGTCTGGAAGTAGGGGAAAAAGCTAGCCTGGCTCTTGCCATAGATCACAAATACGTTAATTAACTTTGTTGACTGTCTTTGTCTTTTTCGTATTTTTTTATGTTACATAGATCCGGGTTAGCTGTTTCCCCCTGCATCTATGCTAGGCTACGCTAATCTACTCTTGGCTCTTACTCAATGCACAGACATAAAAGTTGTATCAATCTTCTCATCTAACTCTCAACATGAAAGCGAATTAGCATGTTTCCTAAAATGTTGAACTATTCCCTTAAAAAACAGTGTGGCCATTAGAAACTTTGGAAGAGTTCCCGTTGGTCAACTCACCTGTTAAAGATAACAACAGACCATGAAATCATCCCAGTATAGCATGCTACCTCCTTACCACACAATATACAGAGGGACAGTATGCATTATTACAAGTGAAAAAATGAGCACCCCTGCAGCTAAATGAAATGCAAACTTAAATGATATGCCTCTAAATGCGGCAGTTTTGTGGAGAAAATTAGCAAAATTATGTGAACTAGAGAACTGTGGACAAAATGAGGCCATGTATAGGTTGGAAGGCGTGCAAAGAAAGAGACAGCTACTGTAGGCAACAGCATCAAAGCCACATATCCATACAAGCAAGCTTTATGTACGTGCAGTTGTGTCTGTGTGTATGCATACATATGCAGATTACATGTATTCACACCCACAAGCATGCTTATGAATACCCAGACTCTGTCATAATTAATGACCTATACTCAAGCCCATATATGCACAAACATAAATGCATAGTGTATGTACACTGAGTCCTGTTAGTAATCACAGTGTTTATAAATGTACATTTTGTGCCGATTTGTCAAACTATAATCACTTTAACCAGTCTGAAGAAGGGTGGGGCTTGGCTCTCTTTCAGTCAGCAAATGTGTACTGAAACAAGTCATGGACTACTAATGAAACATTTACTGCTTGAACTGAAATGATCTGACCCCTGTTTGTAGGGAATTAGAACTAGAGGGAAGCTTTACAAATGTAATGGGGGGACTCAATACCCATCTGTCTACTATGATTTATATTATTAATAAAGCCACCACAGCCCAATAATCTCCAGTGCTTCATCAAATAAGAACAGAATGGTAAATCAATCCAGTATTTATATGCAGCATTTAACTAGCCATTAGCAATATTTGGCAACAAAGTCTAGTTCCAAAAAGTAAAAGCAGAGTCATTTAAAGTATTTAAAAAGATACTAGTATACTATAGTATAGCATAGCATAGTATAGTATAGTATAGTATAGCATAGCATAGCATAGCATGGTATAGTATAGTATAGCATGGTAT
>LKNJ01003427.1:26241-70869 GCA_002120245.1 Maccullochella peelii
GTATAGTATAGTATAGCATGGTATGGTATAGTATAGTATAGTATAGTATAGTATAGTATAGCATAGCATGGTATAGTATAGTATAGCATGGTATAGTATAGTATAGTATAGCATGGTATGGTATAGTATAGTATAGCATAGTATAGTATAGTATAACATGGTATAGTATAGCATAGTATAGTATAGTATAACATGGTATAGTATAGTATAGTATAGTATAGCATAGCATGGTATAGTATAGTATAGCATGGTATAGTATAGTATAGCATAGTATAGTATAGCATGGTATAGTATAGTATAATATAGTATAGTATAGCATAGCATAGTATAGTATAGTATTTATAGTAGTATAGTCAGTAACTTTGAGCCTAAAAATCAACATTATTCCCATTTTGTCTCTGTGTCCTGCACACATAAGAGTTGATTTATCACTTGTTGATCGCTTTTAACAGCCACTCCAGACCCACAGCAGTTGCTATGAGAGGAGAAACACTCCAATCACACTAATCTCCAAATAATTGCCAGTGATACAATACAGTGTATATCAATACAGTGCTGTGTGTTATGAATTTGACCCTGTCTATGAAATCAGTCATGTTGTGGCTGTAATCAGGGTGAGTCATGTACACAGTAAACATTCAAATAGATCGTTTGCTTTCACCTGTATATTATTTTACAGGTATTTCTTGTATTTATGAATTGCTTCCTCCTCTTAATGACTATAATAACTCTTCCTAACTTGCACTGGTTTCACTCTGAAAAAATGTTTTACTAATCTACTTTATGTATTAGCCAGCAGCTGTCATGCTCTCAATTGTTCAGAAAAAAATATGACCTTTCTATTCACACTTTTGTCTTGTGTCTGTTTAGCTTCTCCTGAATGTGCTTGTCCAATAATAAAACTACCCTATGTTATGGCCTTTACCTTTATTTGCCTTTCCCTCATTTTTGAGTTTAATGAATGTATGTATGAATCTAATATGACAAAGGATTGGCAAATCAATATTGTATTAGAATTAGAAGTCTTAGATTTTTTTAAAGCATATTTGTAAAAGGGATTCCCTTTTGGAATAAAATCTTGTTTACAACGCAACTTTTCAATACTTGCATGGCCAAGAAAGACTGGACTGCTCCCACATACATTTAAAACCGCATCTGTTTTACCAGGAACAATCCAAGCTGATGAGCTGCTATTCAAAGGCAGGTGGTTGTTATGCTGTGCAACAATAATTCCAGATATAGGACACTGAAAATGACTTCCAATGATTAACCTGGTGTCGTTAGGAAGTGTAGAATCATGAACAGTTCTGTTGATTTAACAATAACCTATGGGATAATCAAGTTACTTAGCTATTAATACTGTATTCAAAGGTTGCTAATGATTTACTGATTTACTATATACTTATCTTTTTGTAAGGGAATGTCTGAAATGTTTAATATGTAAATTGATTATTGTTTTAAATTAATACAAATTGTGTCAATCGTATGTGTTGAAATCATGAACTGCTATATTAATAATGCGTGAATATATTATTTTTACTTCAAAGATGCTCATAATTCTTATCACAAGAAGCAGTAGCTGTTCAGTGATGAGCAGGTCTTCCATTACAACTCACTTTAAAAGACTGCAAAGAGACAGAATACAATCTGGGTATGTGTCATATTAAAGAGTACAAAATGCTAATAGTTGGTTCAATTAACATTTTTTGACTTGCTTTGTGCATTGTTTTGTTATGGAAAAGTAAGTACTTTGTTATTTCCAAAAAATAATTAATTACATTATTTAAAACACAAGCACTTAATAGTTACCACTCTTACAGTGATGTTGTATAAATGCAGTCTATAATGTTAAACATGCTGTAAGTTTACATCAAGACAACTTAGTAAAGTGTGACCTAGAAAGGCTGCTGCTCTGTGCATCGGTCTGAAATGGCCTTGGACGCGTCATGTTGTTAAATTCCCAGTTTTACAGAAATAGCTCTTTTGTTGTCCCTGTGATCCTGAATAATTTATTTCGAACCGTCGTTCCGTTCTGACATTTGCTCACATCGTCCCCGGGTAAGCATGGGCAGGAGCATGAATCCCCCCATCAGAACCCGGAAAGGTCAAGTGATATTGATCTCACACAATGCAAACGCGCTTTATATTGTCAGGATCAAACCTCCAAGGTTGGGATAAGATCAGGTCGAACATTTTCAGGCCAGTTCGGGACTCATTATCAGATTCGGCTCTCATGATGCCTTTTACAAGCTGAAGTGGGAGAACTACCATGGAATTTAGCAGATGTGACAAAATAGACTTCGCACACGGTGCTGAGTGGACGGAGGACAGAGGCTGTAAATTCAACCGCATGTTGGTGGTCAATCGGCGGTGCGTAAAACGCGCGCTCAGGGGTGGGGGCTTCTTTGGAGAGCACGACTCTCTGCATCCACAGGTTGCTCCTCCCTGAGCATCTTGGAAGCCCAGAACTAAGAGTACAGCCGGTGGAGATGAACTGAGGAGTCGTTCGAGGACGCGTTTGGCTGAACGGTTTGGACTCTAAAACTCATGAGCACAGTGCCAAACCCGCAGCAATGGACAACTCGATTATAACCTGCCTGAAAAACAATTTAACTGTACTGCGCACGACTTTTCTGTCGTAAAAATATCTTGTCAACGTTGCCACCATGCCACAGGTCGCTGACTGCAGCTGCACCACGGTGACAACAGCAACATAATGGCATGTAGGAGCGGTTGCTGCTGCGGCTCCGGTCCAATAAACGAGGATAACGCGAGGTTCCTGCTGCTGGCACTGTTCATCATCATCTATCTCCTTTGTGGGGCCGCTGTCTTCTCAGCGCTGGAGCAGCCAAAGGAGCGAGAGGCGAAGGAGCGCTGGGCGCAGAGGTTCGAGCATTTCAGCCAGAAGTATAACCTGAGTAAGAGAGACCTGAATAACTTCCTCAGGAACTACGAGGAGGCGAACGTAGCGGGTATCCGTGTGGACACAATCAGACCTCGATGGGACTTCACCGGCGCTTTTTACTTCGTGGGAACTGTGGTGTCAACCATTGGTGAGACGGAGAAACAGGCATTTAAAAACAGTGTGAAATGCAATATTCTCACTCAGCTCTATCATCTTTTTCTGAAAAAACACACATTTTAAAACACACTATTAAACCTCTCTTTGAGGACATCATCAGATATGAACTTGTGTATGTGTATGTGTATGCTTTGTCTTTTGTGTGTGTTTGTATGTTATTACAGCTTCTTTTATTTCCCCTATAATGTGACTCACAGTGTCACAAATGGTGTCTTGCATAGTTTTCCTTCTTTTGCAAACACTCTTAACAAACCCTCCCATATCAAGGCCATTTATTACTTACTTTTCATGAGCCAAAATGACAAAATTCTTTATACCCGCTCACTGTATTTTGTGTTGAAAGGGTTTTAGATGCCAGGTTAGGTTAAAGCAAACTTTCACGCATTGCAAATGAAACCTAGCACATTAGTGTATGCAAAACACTTTTTTAACATGGAAGTGTTTTGACTTGTCAAAGCAGTATTAATGATGGCTTTGGTCCATATAGTGGACCAAAGCATACACACTACTTGAATGAAATGATGCCATAATTAATGCTATTAGCTACACCTGTTCTTGTCAAGCCAAAATTTGCGAGAAATGTCTCTATTTAAGTAAGACCTCCTCTTTCCTCGTATATGTTCATGCGTGTTTATTTACGAGATACGAGATAAATAACATCAGCATCAACATTTCTTAGTCTGGACTTAGTACTTGCAATTTGATTCATACACTCTATAGGTTTAACAAAACTGGACTGAGAAAAAAAGGCAATTTAATGCCAGCATTAGAGTAAGATTTGTCCCTGAAAACAAGTTCTCCATTTCAGACCTGCTGTGTGCAGTCTGACTGTCTGCATCAGCATCAGTATGGCAGTCAAAGTAGAGAAACAGAGCCATCCCTCTAACCAATAGCACTGTTCTACACAGTGACAAACCTATTGCTCTTTTGTTGTCAACACCTCTGATTCGCACTTGCACACAAACTTTCTAATTTCCTTTTTTCTTGATGGGTTGTGCCATTTCAACAGCCGTGATTGGAGTGAGTGGATTCATGATGATTGACAGTTTGACAGGCCCTCTGATTAGATGACTAGCTTAGACCGTCACCATTTAAATGAGAGTTACGGTGATGAAGGACCAGGCTCTATATCAAGTTCTTAACTGAACACATTTTATCATGAGATAACTCTCTTCATTCAACTCCTTCCCTGTGTTTTTAGTCTGATTTTTATTCTGATGGTGGCCTTAAAAGAGAGGTGATCGCAAGATTGATCCCGTGATTCTTCTATGATTCCTGAAGCCACTGACCATTTTCAAGATGCCCATTTCAAAGAAATAGTTTTCCTCTCTGCTCTACCGGCAGCCCTTCTGCACTTTCCTGAGACCTCTGACAGAGTAGTAAAGATTTCAACGCCGTCAAGTAGCATTCAAGTAGAGAGAAGAGAAGAAGCATCATTGTCATTGTGTGACATGAAATAAGGAACGCTGACCAGACAGCTTCAAAATGCTTTGACATATGCTTCCACAGTCACTGGCTATATGACTACAAGGTCCAGTTGGAGGTTGTAACAGTGCAAGTAATGTATCCACCGAGCTATAATTGTAACGAGACTGCATCATATCTTACAAACGACAGATGCATCATCACAAAATCGTTTGATGTCATCATTGCGGTAACCTCCTACAGAGATATTGTATGCTGTAATATCCTGATTGTTACTCTGAATCCAGTTGTCTGAAGTCAACAATCAGAGAGATTATCTAATATTTAAAGTATGTCAACTCTTATCAATCTAAGCACTCTCATCTCTCAGTGTTAGGAGTACGTATATAGGGAACGCCCCTCCACAAACATCAGTTTGGATCCTTAAGGAGAGTACTGTGTGCGTCAGAGTTTGGAGTAATACAAGGAAGAGTACAAGAGAGCATTGTATCCTTTGATTATAATGTAATGCGTAGTCAGAACATATGCACATATAAGTCCTCATGTTTAGAGTTCCACTGACGTAGATACTTCAGTGAATGACAAAAATAGTTTTATTCTTAGATTGTGATAATAAAACTTTATTTGCCTAAATGACCTAATTAAAATAGATGATAATATTGTGCATCTATTGTTTTAAGTAACAGTTTGACATTTTGGGAAATGTGCTTATTATTACTTTCTTTCTTGCCGGGAGTTAGATGAGAAGATAATTACCCCTCTCATGTATCGGTTAAATAGTTTCTAGAGTTGCGATGTTGGAGTAGGTATTCGACCCTGGTTTTGGAAGTAAAAGTCCCATTAATTTCTTCCATCGATAATGTGAGGTGCCTCTGCAGTACAGCTTGGATCGGCATGAAACTCTACTGGCTGGATCATCAATACAAAAGATTAACAACAGTGTTAGAAAATAAATGGTTCTTTGTTAAAAAGTCGAATGTACAAGCCTGTGTACATAAAAGTTAACTACGCCTCAGAAGGTGCATTTCAGCAAGACACATCCAATCACCGAGCCTCAAATTCTACCACCATATGCACCTAAAATCTTTTTACTTTTGGATTCTGGGTCAATTTTTCAACAATGGTGATGTGTATTGTTCACAAATTCAAAGACAAAAATGGCGTGATTTTTCAGATACATAGTAGAGATAGGCTAGTACAAATACAAGCAGGCTAGTGGCCATAACTAAACCTACAGAATTGTAACATTACCTGGGAGAGTCCCACATTTCTATGTGTATCACTGAGGATATTGTTTAACGAAAAATTGAAGAAAACTTCCGGAACCAGCAGCTCCTACTGCTTCTCAACATTTTAAGGCTACAGCCAGTACCTGGTTAGCCCAGCTTAGCTTAGCACAAAGACTGGGAACAGCTAGCGTGCCTCTGTCCAAAGGTAACAAAAGCTACATGTGTACCAGCACCTCTAAAGCTCACTAATTAACTAGTCATTTTCTTGAGTTTACTGGCCACCTCACGGTGACGACAAGATTTGAGGAAGATATAATGTGTCCATTAGTGAGCTTTAGAGGTGGTGGTGGGGATTTTGCTAGATCCTGACAGAGCCAGGCTAGCTGTTTCCCTGTTCCTAGTGTTTGGGCTAAGCTAAGTTAACCAACTTCTGGCTGTAGTTTTACATTTAACAGACAGATATGAGGGTGGTATCAATCTTCTCATCTAACTCTCAGCAAGAAAGCGAATAAGAGTACTTCCCAAAAAGATTAAATGTTTTTCTTGAGTGATTGAGGTTGCATTTAGGATGAAATGATCACGACTGTGTAGCACAACCCAGTACCCCCATTAACATCAACCATGTTCAGAACTTTTGACTGCCATCCTGACAGAGGTCAAACTGACACAGTAGCTAACTATTTTCTCTCCTTTCTTCCATGTACTGTATATTTTATTAAACAGGTCAAATGACTCATCAACATCACATTTAACCAAGCTTACGAAACAAGAAGGAAAGAAAAACAGATCTATTAAATCCAGCCCATTTGGCTTTATCGTCGTGTTTGGAAGAAAACTCCAGCCCAATTAGCACCATGAGAAAGAATTTGAATGTGGAGGCAATCAAATCCTCCACAAGAAGCCTGCCTCTGGCACAGTGGCAATTAGTCATGCTGCAGAGTATCTTTTTCATGACACGAGATGCGGTAACATTAATCTTCATTCTTATCATGATGTACGAATTTACAGCTGCTGTACCTGTAAACAATCAATTTGTCACACCACAAAACACAGTGCATGCAACTGTGTAAACACCATAAAAATTGCAGCAAGTGTTCAAATGTTCAACAATTTTATGATAGTAATAAAACAGACAGACCGACAGACAGAGCTTCATTGAGCTTTCGGTGTTAAATGAGGGATGAAAAGGAGACATCACTGAGATTGGTGCAATCGATAGAAAGACTTCTCAATTTGACTCCCATTTTGTTCATCTACCAGATCACAAGAGACAAAGGAGAAGTCACACACACACACACACACACACACAGCCCTCAGGGTAAAACCAGTTAAATGGATTATTTTAAAAATATGACAAAATGATCAATTGAGATGTGAAGTGGCTCCAGTGGGTCTCTCAGTTGCCAAATAACTGTGGGGAATACAGTGAAATGTTAGACAAACAGACCCTTTGGGACTGATTGCGGTGATGTGGCTTGGACTGAAAACACCTCAGCTCTTAAAGTGAGTGACAAAGACAGATAGAGAGGGAGAGCACATCACCAATGGCAACCCAGTGGATTGAGGCAGTCGTGTGAGTATAATTTTCACTTAGAAGAAGAGGAGATCAGTAATTAGCCATCTTTGTTAACGACAGTGAGAATGTTAGTTTGGTTTAAAAAGTAAGTGAAAGCAGCTGGAGGCGATGGCCGCGCTCATCTTCTCTACAAATAATCTATTCATTTACTAGCACTGTGTTTTATTCGTACATTTGTGTGCGAAAGAAAATGGGGGCACTCAGTAAAACTATGCACTTTTCAAGTGAGAGATAATGCTTTTATGTAAAGAATGCTTTTATTCTATCCTTTTATTCAGAGACACTACTACTACTCTGCTCTTCCTAGCATTCACCTCATCTTATCTCATATAATACCAGTATTACTATGTAGATTTCTACTTATTGCATAATGTTTTTGTGTGTACCCCAGGGTTTGGGATGACCACTCCTGCCACCATTGGAGGAAAAGTCTTTCTGATGTTCTACGGTCTGCTCGGCTGCGCAGCCACCATCCTCTTCTTCAACCTCTTTCTGGAGCGTGTCATTACCGTCATCGCCGTCGTCCTCAAGTCCTGTCACGAACGACGCCATAACAAAGCTGTGCTCCCACAAAATGGCCAGCGAGTCTCTGAGGGAAACAAAGCGGGTGGAGCTGGGGGAAGTGGAGGAGGAAAAGGGCAGGATCTGGCTGGCTGGAAGCCTTCGGTCTACTGTGTCATGCTCATTCTAGGAGCAGCAGCCATCTTGGTGTCCTGCTGTGCCTCATTCATGTACTCGGCAGCCGAGGGCTGGGGCTATCTGGACTCGCTCTACTTCTGCTTTGTGGCCTTCAGCACCATCGGTTTTGGAGACATGGTGAGCAGCCAGCGGGTCATCTATGAGGGCCACGCCACAGCGGCATATCGGCTGGGCAACTTCTTCTTCATCCTGACTGGTGTCTGCTGCATCTACTCTCTCTTCAACGTCATCTCTATCGTCATCAAGCAGGTCCTCAACTGGCTGCTGAGGAGGCTGGAGGCCCCCTGCCGATGCTGTTTCCCCAGGAGGGGTCAGCACCCGCACCGGCACCCCAGACGGAACGTTGTGGCACCGGGTCATCTGCGTGCCCGCAGAGACCCCTCCATCGAAACAGACGCCATCAACGAGAGCGAGACTGACACTGGGCGCAGGATGTCTGGGGAGATGATCTCCATGAGGGACTTTCTAGCAGCCAACAAGGTGAGAGCTTCAGGGCTGGAGCAGGTTGTGGCTGACATCTTGTGTGATATTCCAAATGTTTTCATTTGTTTTCATCAAATTCCATGAAGTACACTGTGCACTTACTTGCATAGTATGTGAATTCAACAAAGTAGTGTTGTCTCAGTTCGAACATGGCCATTGTGCACTTACTGGAAATGACGACTGCAGCATTTGACAGCTTCTTCTTTTAAATGATGAATTGTAACCGGGCAGAGCATTTGAGCACAACTGTCCCTCGCCATTTTTATAGTTTGGTGGTCCCTCCCTTTCAGCTAAGTAGCCAAGATGGCGACCATTGAGGGTGGAAAGTGTCCACCATTCCACACTCAACTTTTTGGCCATTATGAGTACACCATCCGTGGACTGCATTTTACCATAATTGTCAGTGTGAACACACTTAAAATAGCAAGTGTAAGTACGGAAGAACGCAAATTGAGACACAGTTTTAGTCTTGTTTCCTACAGCATACTCACAAAAATGCTGATTAAAATATTTCCCATTTATAGTACTTACAAAAGCCAACACAATTTGGGTGTCCACCTTTGAGATAAAAGAACACTTGTCCAAAGTTTGGTTCAGCCTCAGAACTGGCCGATAACTTCAGAGCCCCGCACGAATGCTCCCTAGTAAGATGCCTGGAATAAGAGTTCGTGTTACAGTGTGTTGATTGACAGCAAATTTGACTGGTATTCCCGACCTCTGGAACCAGGCATAAAATATAGAATAATATATGCATAAATGAAGTGAAACTCAATCTAGTCTCTCAGTCTTAATATCGGGCAAGTCTGTCTGGGCACTCACTCTAAAAAGATGCCTGTAAAGTCTGAGAAACTGGTTTTGTACATATTGTACTTGTGGAGAGAGGAATAAGAGAGAGACAAGAATGGGAGGGGTGGAGGGAGAGAGATGGAGACTGGACATTTCACAGATTTCAACAAGTTAGAATGTTACTGCTGTTGCACCAGGTAACACACTGACCTTTTCATTTTCAATCAGGGACAGCTGAACATTGATGATCTGCAGGTAGACTTTAGTGGCAACATGGACTGAATTTGTCATGGCCTTTATAGTTGTGTTGGTGTTACACTCAACATGAAGGGGCCGTCCCCAGACAGGTCCACTATGGTGTTAGATTTATGTCAAATCTAACGCCATACAAAAGCAACCCCTGAGGTTCTGTATCGGCTCATTAACAAGATCTGGGATGCGGAAGTAACCTCAGTGAGTGCAACAACTGGAGAGGCATACTGCTACTGTCCATCCCCAGCAAATGTTTCTGTAGAATCATTCTAGATAGGATATAATCGGCCCTGGACAAGCACTTAAGGAAGAGCAAGCTGGATTCGGGAAGAATAAATCATGCACTAGCCACACTTAGAATCACTGTGGAACAGTGTATAGAAAGAGAAAACTCCTAGGTCACTATGGTCTACACTCTAAAATCATAAATTTAATACACAACGTTTACCAAGATTTCAGTGGCCATGTCATCTGCAGGGGCAAGCTGTCAGACACCTCTGCCATCACAAGAGGAGTATGGCAAGGCTGTCTCCTCTCCTCCTTTGATTTTCCTGGTTGCCAATGACTGGATCATGAGGAGAACAACCGAAAACCAATGCACAGCAATCCAGTGGACCTTGTTCACCCAGCTCGAGGATTTGGATTTTGCATACGACCTAGCACTAGTCTCTGAAAACCACACACACACACAGCAGAAGACAGATAGACTAACTTAAAGGTAGGGTAGGCAGTATTTTCAGAGTAAGAGTAGAGTAGAATTCAGGGATCACCAAAGTAAGTAGGCTTTGCCTACTGGAGGCTATGTATGTCTGTATAAAATTTCATGGCAATCCATCCAAGAGTAGTTGCGATATTTCAGTCTGGATCAAAGTGGTGGTCCGACGGGTCGACATCCCTAGAGTCATGCCGCTAGCTTGGCTAAAAAAACCCACATAATTGTGTGTAAAACAGCTCCATTCCATTTGATTTAATATTGACTGAACACATTTCAAACAGCATTTCACATCAGTTGTGTCCCTTCTCTACACATTGCTTTGTAGAGAGAACAATAAAAGGGAAAGATTGGTGCGTGGGAGAGTAAATATCTGTTTTCTGTCAGTCACACTTGTTCGGTGTTTGTCATCTTTGTTCACTAAAATTGACACACCAAAGGAGAGGGAAAACACCATCTGGTAGCCTCATATCACACCTGTGAAATCAGATGTGCCTGCCGCCAGCACTGTATTATATCCTCGTTTCATAACTTGCACGTACCCCTTCCAAACACAGACAACTCATATTTCTGTTCATTTCTTTATCTCTTTCCCTACCTGCAGGTGAATCTGGCTATTATGCAGAAGCAGCTTTCGGAGATGGCCATCGGGCACCCGCGCCAGTCCAGCTCCAGTTCACGTCAGAACGGATTCTCAGGAGGGGTGGGTGCCCTTGGCATCATGAACAACCGGCTGGCAGAGACTAGCGTGGACAGATAGGGGGAAACAGCGGGAATCCTTTTTAAAAGGATACAAAAGGCTGAGAGGATGAGATGAGTCAGGACAAACTGACGCTGAGGACTGCCTTCCAGAAAAAAAAAAAAGATCTGGGTGGTGTACAACACTGAATTTATGTCTACGTAATATCTTTTCCATCGGCAGCCAAGCTGACCCCCCAGCAGCTACAGCTTATAATCGAACCCTCTCAGCCCACTATCCTGTCAAGAACATGGCTACATGAATGATTCATGATAATTTGCTGGAGTCTCACATCTGGACCAGGCTTAGCGTGCTGGAATGTTCCCCCGTGAGGAATTCAGTTTCCATGGTGATAAAAAAGCCTGCCTAGAGCCTTTGTATCCAAGCCTTAAACACCTGATCCACTTCATGCTACCTTACACTTAACTTCCACTCAGCTACAGTACTCTACAATTTTCACTAGGACTCTACCGGCGTCCATGCTGTATCTGTCGCCGTAAAGGACATTAATGAGAAAAAAATAGCTTTAATAAAATGGGTGTTCCTTGGTTTGGTGTCTAACAGTAGTTATTACATAAAACTTGATGTCATGTGAAACGAGACGCCAAATTCAGTGATAATTGAACGTTTACCTTCAATGCCGAGTACATCATTTTACAATTAGACTATCAATGACACTCATTCACACCATTCATGACTCAGACTAATGTTTCAAAGCCATATTATATGCCATTCAATAGCCTCTATCTTTGCTGCTTTCATTCATTACCACGACAAACGCTCCCAAAAGAACCTCATTACAAACAGACCTATCTCTAGCTGAATGGGTGGTGTTCATTATGTGAGACTGCTGTTTACTTTGGGACTTCCTGCACATTATCCAAGCACAGATGCGGACACAGATGAGGACATTTTCACACCCTGATGTTGTCCAGGCCTGTAGGTGGTTGGTTATTGATATAAATGCGTTGTTTTTGATCCATTATTGTTACTTTTAGCTCCGCAGTGTTAGGTTCATGTTTATCCTGGGGTCTGGATTCACAGCAAGTGCAGTAAACAAAAAGGACAAAAGACAGAAGGACGAGATTTTTCATAACATACCTGCGCAGTGATAGACCCCGGTGAAAACTGCAAGCAGGGAACGACTTGTGGGCGCTATATTGTGCTTGATTTGGGGAGATGGTATAAAATTCTCTTTGTAAGTGCATCCGAGAGAAAATTAGGGTGAGAATCCTCCAGGCTCCACTTCTGACGTCACCAGCTGAGCTTTGGGAAATTTGACTTAAGTGTGTCTGTTTTCCTGGGAACGAGAGCAGAGAAACAACCTTTTTTGATAAAATGACGACCTGGTAAACCTGCAAAGAAAGAACGTGCTATAATATTTTTTTACAGGGTCGTTTGTTTTTTTAGGATGATTTCAAATGGTTGAAAGGATACCATATCTTTGAGTCGTCTGTTGCAAAAATCCTTTTCAGTTCAATGCACAAACTGCGAAGAAGGAGGTGAGATCCAGATGGCGCAGGGCATTAATAAAACGCATGCAGAATACAGAATGTATTTGTATAAAAAGAAAAAAACACAGAGTAATTGTGAATCAGTGAACAGCCAGTTTCAAACAAGTGTATCTAATTGTTCTACTCTTCCAAGTTCAACACGTTGTAAGGTACTAAGGACGTCTTTATGTATTTAACCTACAGGTGAACATTTTTCTCTCATCAATACTAACTCTGAGATGTCAGCTACGTATTCAGCTAGTCAGTTCATTAAAAGTAGAGACAGAGAAAATAACACGGACATGAACAGATCCCTAAATACTGAAATCCAGTATCTGTTACAGAATAATAAAACAGACAAAAATAACTTAAAATACCAGCCTCCACTCTTTGCTATGGAGACAATCTCACCCTCCGACAGAATATTCTGATCCACAAACTGCAAAGATGTTGCTTTGCCTTTGCCAGTGTTCATGCGCATGCACGCTGCACACACAAAATCGCACGCGCAATACAGCCTAATAGAGAATCAGAGAATATGTCAGAGAATCTGTGCCCACACACATAATAATAGCTTTGAACAAATGCCCGTCTGTTCTTGTCTGTTTGTGTGTGTGTCTGTGCATGCATGTGTGTGTGACTCGGACAAATGCAGACATACAAAGACTCTTTGTTATAGCTGTTTTCTGAGTCACAGCAACTCCCAGAGAGCTACTGACACCGCTGTCGTCTCCACCGTGTCGGAGACTATTTGAAACACACTCTAATGGAAGTCATGTGGGATTTGACAATGCGGCTGGTTCTGTTGTTCTGCAGAAGTGGCCTCAGTGTTACTCCACCATCCGTGGTTCAGTGGGAATACACTTCATAGGTGGGTATCTTATTATTATGTTCACAAAAGGTGTGAAAACTCTGTGTACCTGAGTAAAGACATGATGAATGTGTGACTACACTGAGCAATTTTGAAAATAAAGTGGATGTATTTTCCTTATTAGACTACATTTTGGGAGGAAATTATATTATTTATATATTATACATATATAATTATATATTATACAGATTATATAATGTGTAAAATGTGCAATATTGTACTTAAAAGCTAACATTAGACAGTAAGCACACTGATACTGAATCTGAGCCCAGTTGAGACCAGAGGGATTAGCTACACAAATAGTGATAGCCCTGCACAATTAGCTAATGACCTTAATTACTTAATTAGGATGGGTGGGATGCATTGTCAATGTTGTCTGCATAACTGTTGATTTCTCAGGTGCATGAGTGTGACAGGGGAGGGTAAATAGCAAGCAAGCCAATTAAATAGTCCCTGTGAAAACCAAGGCTGCGAGCATGTGGTGCTAGTCAAACATATGCACAGTGAAGAATGCTTTTGTTCAGTAACAAAATGAAGACAATATTATTTCTGCAGCTTTATTCCATCCTCCTTACGGTTGAGCACCAAGGGCAAGACCTTTTGCAGTACAGAGGATGCTTTCTAGGATCAAAGCCTACCAAGTCTTGTTAAGTTGGTGTCTTTCACATAACTGTTATCATGTTCTAGATGGCATTAACCACATTGGTTCTTTTGTTAATATTCATGACATACAATAAACTCATGCCTTGTTGAAAATGCGGGAATCAGCCGAGAGTTTGCTTCTCTACCTGCTCTGATGATGACCCACAAGGTGAAATAATGTGTGAGTAACCATGACAACGCATGACATGTGAAGTTCATTAAAAGTAGTATAATAAAGTTTAAGGGAAAACCTTAATTAAAATTAAAAGTTTTGTGGTTGAATCTATGCCAACCAAATAAGATTTATTTTAATGTACAGGAAATGAGAAGAGGTATTCTTTCTTGTCTCTCTACTGTTAAGCTTAAAAGTATTACTATTCATGTTCTATACATATTTATATAAAAGCCGGACTATTTAAAGTCAATGCTGCATCAAAAGCTACTGACTGGGCCTTTAAGATTGTTTAAATTTACAATTAAACCTTAACTGTATGCTTTTCGGGTGGCTTCACAGTGGAGAGTGGACAGTGGACCAGCGACATTTCTATTTCTTTTCCTTGGGTTTTTTGTCCTATAGCGTTTCCGTACCTCCCTGACGTAACTTCAGAGCGACAAGTAACAATGGTAAGTGAGCAAGCAATTTTCTCTGCAGCTCGTATATTTATTTTACTAACACGTATTATTCGCCAATAAAACATTTTTTATAGTACTTGAAACGTCAACATTCGTGCTGCCATGCCAGTTTCAGGCGGTTTTTATGTCTTATTTGTGAATTAACAACAGAATTAAAAGTAGGTAAGCGTCTACTAGCTGAAGGCTAGCTACGGTAGCTGTTTTTCTCGGTTGGCAGCTCTTATTAGCAAAGTCATTCATATTGTAGAGGCAGCCTTTTCCCTATTATGATCAAATTTGTCATGTTTCTTCGTGGATGATATTAGTGTCACAGAATTTGTATTTCCAATAATACAAGCTAACGTGTTGAATTTAGCTATCCCGGCAAGTAACGGCGACGTAAGCTAACAGTTACTGTAAACAGCTCAGCTAATGAGCTACTTAGGAAGAGCAATCCCTGCCAGATCAACGGTCAGAATGCACTGCTATCTGCTATTCTTCTCAGCCTTAATGACACATATGTGTCTGATATTCTTCTAGGGTCAAAGCCAGAGTGGAGGCCACGGTCCAGGGGGAGGCAAGAAGGATGACAAGGTGAGAATGACACAGCTTCTGCTAGCTAATGTCTGTTGCTTGTTTTGGTAACCAAAAATTATCCTTTTGAGTGGCTTCTGAACTAAACTCGGCACTGAATTTTAATATCAAAGCCAAAATTACGTATTAGGATGGCTTTACTTGACAATTAGGGCTGCAGTGTCTACTAGTAAATATCTCATATTTATTCTATATAGCATTCTGAGATTTTTTTGTTTGGCTTCAGCTCCTTTCTTCTCACTATCTGACCAGCCAGCCACACATGCTTTTTGGTAACTTTATGTAAAGAGTAAAAACAAAGTTCTGTACTATTTAATTAAAAATTTTGTATGGCTATTTGTCAAGAAAGTATTTGCAAAAATGTTGCTACAAAATGTAAATACAAATATTTTTGTTAAACGTTTTTGAGGGGTTGTGAGATATAAACACTTGTAGTTGATGCCTATCTGGCTATTACCTTTTCTGACTTGTGCCACCCCACTTTGTGACAAATTGAAGGATAAGAAAAAGAAGTATGAGCCTCCAATTCCCACCAGAGTTGGCAAGAAGAAGAAGAAGACCAAGGGACCAGATGCTGCCAGCAAACTACCATTGGGTAAGGAACTGAAAAAGAAGGGGATTGTTAAGACGTGATTTATCTGTCCGGTAACCTGTCCCAGTTTTTGCAGTTGTTAGTTAATTTATGATAAGTATTCAATTCTTAGGTCTGCTGTCTAGCTCTATTTGAGCACACCTGATAACACTGGGGATACTGTTTGACATTTATCCCCTGACATCCCTGGTAGAGCGATTGTAAAACTACTGGAACTCCCTATATGGCATTATTGAATAAAAAGTGAATGTAAGAGAAAGTAACAACATATGATGTAAAAAATGAGAGGGGGGAAAGCACGATATTGACAGCCTTCAAGTTTAAGAAGGAAGACAAAGTGTTTGTGGTTGGATCAAATTGGTGTTTATATCTTTCTTTTTTTTTAATGTATGCCTTACATACCTGTGTTTGCCTTTCAGTTACCCCTCACACTCAATGCCGTCTGAAGCTGCTGAAGCAGGAGCGGATCAAAGACTACCTACTGATGGAGGAGGAGTTCATCAGGAACCAGGAGCAGATGAAGCCTCTGGAAGAGAAACAGGAGGTCAGCCCTTGTTACATATGTACCTCACTTGCTTTTGCGCTGCATATATTTGTAAAATGTAGATACAATAATCCTGTTTTGTTTTTTGCTGAACTTTTGTCATATTACAGACCAATTACAATAATCTTTTTTACAGGAGGAGAGGTCAAAGGTGGATGACCTGCGCGGGACCCCCATGTCTGTGGGCACTCTAGAGGAAATCATTGATGACAACCACGCCATCGTTTCCACCTCAGTGGGATCAGAGCACTACGTCAGTATCCTGTCCTTTGTGGATAAGGATCTGCTGGAGCCGGGCTGCTCTGTCCTGCTCAACCACAAGGTGAGAATCCTTACTTTAGGTTTACATTTTTTTTTAAAAATATATTCATTTTAATCAAAGTGCCTTTGTCATGAAGAGTATGCGCAGCTATTCAGTGATCCTACAATTCCCTGAAACACGTTAAAGAAAAATTTCAGCCACCTGTCTCAATTGTTGTAAAATTCATACTAATTGTCCTGTTTTTGTGTGCCACTTGTAGGTTCATGCTGTGATTGGGGTGCTGATGGATGACACGGATCCCTTGGTGACAGTGATGAAGGTGGAGAAGGCCCCACAAGAAACCTACGCTGACATCGGAGGACTGGACAATCAGATCCAGGAGATCAAGGTATAGCAATTTAAAAAGGGGTAACGTGCATATTATCAGGTAATTGGCTGCTCATTCAACACCGGATGAAAGCCATGTCAGTGATCCAACGGTTAAAGTGATACAACACCCAAAATCTCTATGCAGATGTAAGGTTGGATGGTTGCTTCTATCGGTTAATCATCTTTTCGTTACACACTGAGGCTGACTGTGCTGTTTTTTGTTGTTTTGTACAGGAGTCAGTGGAGTTACCTCTCACACATCCGGAGTATTATGAAGAGATGGGCATTAAGCCCCCCAAAGGTGTCATCTTATACGGACCACCTGGCACAGGTAAGTGCTTCCATTAAACATTTGACCATCAGCAGTTTTCAAACTCATAAAACTCACATCTTTAGGGGGCTACCATCCCTCTAACCTGTAACACACAGTTTAGCCAGTGTTTTTTTTATGTTAAACATGTAATCATCAGAAAGTGATCTTACTGTCTCTGGTGACATTTATGTAGTTATTCCCCCAATATGATTTGAGGCACTCACATGCAGTTTTACAAATATGTGGTACCAGAATTACATATATACATTTTATTTATTGTTTATATTAGCAGGGACCATGCACAATACATATATTGTACCAGATATAGCTAAAAGTTCATATTCATCTGTAGTCCCTGGGTGGAGGCCACTAATGATGCACAGGTTACAGAGCTAAAAGATCAGTTATAGTAAATCAAACCTTACACTTTGTTTAAAAAAACAAAAAACAAACCCAGGCACAATAAAACACCATACGAAAAACTAAGAAACAAAATGGAAAATAACAACCATCCCGAAACAAACAACAGAAGAACAAGAACTGAATTCCCACTAGTGAGCACACAATCAACAATCCCAACACCATAAAAATATACCCTAACCTTTGATTTTCCAGTTTAGTCACATATGAAGTTTTTTTTTGTTTTTTTTTAATGAAATCCAGAGATGAAGGTGTTGTTACCCCAGTTTGACATCACTGGCAAATTCCATTTGGCCATTAGGGACCTTTTGTAAAGTTCACCACGGCAGGGAAGGTGAGAAAGTGTCCCTAACCTCCTGCAGCCTCTCAGTACTGCCACAGAAAAAAGTGCTCTACAGTCAGTGTTACACTGTTTCAAACCGACAACATAAAACTGCACCTTCAGCAACTGTATGAAATATGCTATCAGCGCAGTATAATTAGCCATAAACCACTAAGATTGCCTTTGTGAACTTCAATTATTTAAAGAACTACACATCATTGCTGTTAGATTAAAATAGAAATAAAGTTTAATTTCCACTCGGAAGGCAAGGAGAAGATTTTTTTGATGTTTAGGCTTTGTGGATATCAATGGCCACATATTTATACTATCTTTGAAAACAATATGCACAAAGATGAGATGTTTGTTGTCAGAATATGGGGAGAATTGTGAGAACTTTTCAGACATACGTGTGTCTGTAATCATAGTCTTAAGGTTTTTTCCTGGGTGCTGCTGGTGGCACACTGCTCATAGTTTTATGACATAAAATATAGAATTTCACTCAGTCGGTTGTTTTTGTCAAGACTAACACAATACATACACTAACCTAGTGATACCACTAGTGCTTTTAACCAGGCAATAATACTACAAAAATTAAAGAATGCCTTCCTTCTTCATATTATCTGCATCAATGTTACATTGCAACTAGATATTGGGCCAAGGAGATATGACGGAACGGTGTGTGTGTGTGTGTGTGTGTGTGTGTGTGTGTGTGTGTGTGAGTGTGAGTGTGAGAGAGAGAGAGAGAGAGAGAGAGAGAGACCTTTTTAAAACTGCTTTTAGGTTCACCTGTGTGATATTATGGGTTCCTAAAATCCTTTAAATTCAAGTAAGAGATTCCCAGAAATGGAAAATATATAAAGTGTATACCCGGATAAAATTAGGCACAAAAAAAAGGTATATTAAAAGAAAAAAGACTATTAAATGAGATACATGAAAGAAAATGTCATGGGAAACTGGCTTAGTCTTTGAAAGTAATTGCTCTAAAAAGTTAGAAGTGACATTTTGTTCACAAGCTCTTCAGCGTACGCTTTTATTGAAAATGTCTCTAAATGGATACGTCACAGATGAATTTAAATATGTCAAACGTCTATTCTTGGTGTTGCTATTCTACCCTACCAATAATTAACATTCACCTGGATATTAATCAGCTAGAACCTCTCTAATGGTGCTACAGTGATGTGGTTATCGTGTTCTCATGCTAAAGGTATACTTGAACTGTTCTGCATGTTTCAGGTAAGACGCTGCTCGCCAAGGCCGTAGCCAATCAGACATCAGCCACCTTCCTGCGCGTGGTGGGCTCAGAGCTGATCCAGAAGTACCTGGGCGACGGGCCCAAGCTGGTCCGAGAGCTCTTCAGGGTGGCAGAGGAGCACGCGCCCTCCATCGTCTTCATTGATGAGATTGATGCCATCGGCACTAAGAGGTACACAGACGCCTACTTAAAGCTATTTTAGACAGAACGTGAGACTGAGCGCATCAGAGCAGTGTAAAGGCCTTAAAGCTACTATATAGAACATGTTACATTAATCGCTTTGTATTGCCTTTGTGTGAACGGATTGTAACGTAGCATAAAAATGGGACCTTCCCTGACTTTCTCGGTTGCCTTTAACAGCCTGTGGACTGATTTCTATGTAAACGACTCGGGACCGATTTTTCCGGGAAAATCCAAAGGATGTGATGTTATGTGCGCTGCCAAGCTGTAACTTAGCTACGCTGCATGGATCTGCCGTTGGTTGCTTCGTAACGTTGACTGATTTAAAGTAATTTGCAAACAGCAAGCTAGTTAGTATCATGGAGTCAGTGGTCAAAAAACATAGGAACATTACAGATAGTAATGTTATTCTAAATATGATTGTAACTCACGTTCAGTCTCGTGTGTGTCACGTCCAATTCCTGTTTTGGCGGATGCGCCAGGATTTTTCCGTTTGGCACGATGTCATGCAGCAGCTGTAGCTTTTTTCCTCTCATTTCATTGCAAAAAAGATGAGTTACGGGACCAGTGGCACCACTGGTGTTCATCCCTGTTGGCAACAAAACGTAAAAGGACATTGTAAAGTAGCATTGTTAGGTAGGATTTTCGCTGACTTGAAATAAATGAGCCTGTACGTGACTTTGGTTGGATGTTGGTAAATAATAAATGAGCTTGTAGACGTGGCAAGGTGTTTAACCGCACATGGAAAAGACAGCAAACAACTCAGTTAAATGGCTTAGTGATAACAAGACTGCAGGATGGACAGGCTTGGAGTCCTTGGAGTCTTGAGGATGTAGGGCAATGTAGATTCTATAAATTCTTATGGTCAATGTTCGCTGTCTGTGTATATTGCATAGGTATGACTCGAACTCTGGCGGCGAGAGGGAGATCCAGAGGACCATGCTGGAGCTGCTCAACCAGTTGGATGGTTTTGACTCGCGGGGAGACGTGAAAGTTATCATGGCCACCAATCGGATAGAAACCCTGGACCCAGCCCTCATCAGACCTGGTCAGTAGGGGTCTGATTCTGCCTTTATCTGTCACTGACTCTGTCTGCTCGCATATCTACAGTTACTCTTATAGACATTTGGGAAATGGTCGTATTCTGCTTGAGTCATGGCAGGAAGTATGGCAGATTTATTTTTCTGTTTTGGTACTGAATGTTTTTTTTCTTCTTTCTCTTTGGCAACTGCTCTTTACTGTAAAAGTTAAATGTGGGCAGAATCATCATAGGCAAAGGAGCTTCTTCAGTGGCTTTCTTAATTGATTGATATTTGATAAATTAACCAAATATGATCAATCAGCGCACCGCTATGGTAATTATTCAAATTGGATTTGAGTTATCGGCATTAGTCTACTGAAATGAAAACAATATCCAAAAATCTATAAGAAGCTCTTTATAGCAGCAGTTCATGGTGTTGTTGTTTTCTCCTCCTCCTCAGGGAGAATCGACCGTAAGATCGAGTTTCCCCTTCCCGATGAGAAGACCAAAAGGAGGATCTTCCAGATCCACACTAGCCGCATGACCGTAGCAGATGATGTCACCCTTGACGACCTCATCCTGGCTAAGGATGACCTGTCAGGAGCAGACATAAAGGTAAGTGAGAGGCTGTCCAGTTCTCTCTGACCACAGCTGGATCCCAAATCTACAAGGATCTTACAGATAACGGGAAGGCCAATAGAACATGATGGCTAGAGATAATGGTTTTTGTGTTCTTCCTTTACTTAACCGTCCACTGATCGCAGGGTTGGCAGTCCGATCCCCACCTCCTCCTGTCTACATGTTGAAGTGTCCTCGGGCAAAACACTGAATGCCAAATTGCTGTTTGAATAAAAGCTCCATGTAATTGTATCTGTGGGAGTACGCTGTCCTAACATAAGAGTGGACTAAGCAGCATGGTAGGGGTTGTGTCCAATCGAACTGCATCCTGCCACTGGAGATGTCTTCTGTCTGTTTTCTTTATTTGCTGTGGTGTGGTTCTCTGACTGCAGCCGTTTATGGATTGTGTGAGTTCTTGGCGCGAAGCCAGTTCACACTGTGGCTCAGCAGAAAGTGTGGGGGGGGACAATGATGCTGTTTGAAGGGAAGCCACAAGGGCTGACTTTCTAAATGATAGCAGCATCAACACTTATTTAATTGTGTTACGTCCTCCATTCAAAAAGATCCAGTCCAAAGTGTTTCCTGTACGTTTAGTTGTTACCTCTCACTGACTCAACTCTGCTGTCCTCATGTGGAATCTGACAGAATTACACTTTGAGTGGTTTTTACCTTTTTGTGTGATACTTTTGTGTAGATTAAATTTATTTATTATCGTATAAACAATGTCAGTCATGAAACAAAGTGTAAAAGCATTAAACTCCACTCAAACTCTTTTATCTTCTGATTGTCAAACACCCTTGTGGGCCTGAGAGGTGGCTGTTAAGTTCATCATGTAGTCTGAACTGTGGTCAGTATTAAATGATGTCTCTTAGAATTCATTTTAAAGGTGTTGTCATAGTGGAATAAAAGCAGAATTAAATCACCTACAGCCATCCTTAGTTTAACGTATATACTCTTAATACAGCATTGTCAGATACATGAATAGTAGCCTTTGTGGTTGTACCTGCAAATTAGCTGTTGCCATATTTCACTAGTTTCCCTCCCTGCTGTTTTTTTTTTTTTGCACCAGTTACTAGTTGACCCTGTTAAGCAGGAAAGCTAAACACACACAGTTGAACTAAATGATGACACAAAGCAGATAATTGTGCAGGATGCTGCTGCTTTGTGATCTCACGGTATTAGAATGAGCTTCTACAACCATTGTTATTGTATTTCTGCAGAGTGTGCAGGTCATGAAACTCCTGGAAAAGTTATGAAATTAGAAAAAGTTTGGAATTAACTGAATGTTTGGGCAAAGTTTTGAATATACATTGTTTTGGTTATTGTTTAAAATATGTTCATAACAATCCCAAAACGGAACGTTACGCAAAATACTTTGCGCGACCATTAAAACGTCACTAGTATCACGTGATACCCACTGGCGTACGCAGCTAGTTGGCGGTTAGTGCTAGCAGTGTGCTTATGCGTAAATGCCTGGGAAGTGTGCGTTTAATACTGTTTGGCTTTCAAACAACAAATATAATACATGGATCAAGAGAGAGACAGATTTAAATAAAGTCGTGGAAATGGGGTAAAATATTATGGAAAGGTTTTGAAAATTCATTGGTAAAAATGTGTAGGAACCCTGAATGTAATATGCCTCATTTTCTTTTACAGAAACAAGGCTGAAATCAAGCTTGACACTTGTTCCTCTCCCTTTTTATTCACCTCCTCTCCCTCTCCCTGTGTCCTCCAGGCCATCTGCACAGAAGCTGGCCTCATGGCTTTGCGGGAGCGCCGTATGAAAGTTACCAATGAAGACTTCAAGAAGTCCAAGGAAAATGTCCTGTACAAGAAGCAGGAGGGCACACCGGAGGGGCTTTACCTCTAACCTTCAAACATTTACATTTCTCTCACCCTTTCTCTATCTATCGCTGTGTGAAAGAGAGGAGGCAGCAGTTGAGTTGTCTGTCTCCCCAGAGAGAGTTTTGATATATTTTGTGCATGTCATGTCTGGCTTATCCCACTCTCCTGTTACCATTAAGTGTAAAGACCTTAAAATAAAAGGACAAAAAAAAATAACAAAATGGTCCAAGTGTGTTAGTCATCTGTTTTAGCCATTTTATTTGCTGGAGCATTTTTGGCTCGCAGCACCCTCTCAAATCTTGTTTATACAGAGGCAGCATCTGTTGATGTCGGCTTCTTATTGGATTCCTGTATATTGAGTTCATCGCTGCGCTGTAATGTCTTGTGATAATTAATCACATGAATTATTCAATTAGTTCAGCCTCGGTGCTGTCGCCCTTGGTGTCACAAACTGAATCAATTGTATCAATATGTATCATGTTTTCCTTACTTGTGTCTTCCTCACACTTTCTGTATACCTGTTATTTCACGAGGCAAAGAAAAGGCCTGAAGGAATTGCTTACCCCTTTTTTTAAAAGACAGTCTTCACTAATTACTAGAATATTCCATAGGACTCCCACACACTTGTGATGACAGAATGAGATGAAACACCCTGACTGTAGCATTTTACTTGGACATTGCCTCCGGGAGCAGCATAATGTCATTGCACTAATGCTTCATTCTTAAGTGTTTAAAGGGACTGCTCCTTAGCAGTAGGGAGAAGTTCAAGGAAATTTTGGTGCATGTTTCGGTTCCTGCACATGATCATGTATCTGGCAGAGGGATGAGTGCAGCCTGTGATTTGATTTAGCTGTCCTCCATTCAAACCAGCCTTTATGTTATTACAGCACAGTTAAGTAAATCCAGCTAAGCTGCCCTTGCTGCAGTCTGACATGCGGAGAACAGCAACGTTGATTTAATTCCTCTTGATGTGGAGCCATGTTGTAACTCAGTGCTCAGCAGAAAGTGGCCCCATGCAGCAGGCACTGAACCACTTTACAGGGCCATCTCTGATGGGCTCGAGCTGCTGCAGCCCCCCTCCTCAGAAAACCTCTCTCCTTATTAAATCAGTCACGCATTTCAACTGCAGCTTATACATCGCAGCACATTCAGCAAATGGAAGAAGAAGGAAAAAAAAAACCCATTTCAATCAAGCGTGGCGTGTTGGGCCAGAGAGGCTGGGAGGGTTACAAGAAGAGGGGTGTGCGTTCTAATCAGGCATTTGCCCTGTCAGCTCAAGGCAAACTCTGGGTTGGGTATTTCCAAACCGCCCCCATGAGCGCACAGATGCTGATGGGATGATACGGTGGGGCTGATCATGGTGTTGGCCTTCTCTGAAATGTCACAACCACATTATTGTTCATTCACGATGTGTACGGATTGTGCTAGATAATGGTGCTCTGCATACAAAGCCTTGTTTTTAAGACAAGTCCCCAAACACATCAAGGGATAAAGGCCTTTCAAAAGAAAACCTTCAATATATCCCATATTGGCTAACATATTACTGCCATGCAACATTTTCAGATACTTAGCAAAAGTTGCTTTTTATTTGTATTTGGTGGAAATATGGCAAAGATCAGTTTAAGCTAAATGTATTTTAAAGTGTATTTGCCTCGCAAATCCTACTACAACCATTGGTATACTTTAAACTCATAGGCACCAAATACTTCAGGCCCTATTTTATTCAGCTGCGTTAAAGGGCAACAAGGGGTTCAAGGTGAGAAAACCGAACTATTGCCATTTCCAATGTCCAGGAAATAGGAAAATTAACAAGTAACCTCACCTCTGTCAGTGGCTTGTTAAACTGGGCAGATCCTCACTGTGAATGTCTGCGACTGCAAAGAAAAAACAAAGAAATATGTCTTTGTGTGAGTGAGGTAGAGGGTTGGGAGACGCAAAGCAGCGAGGAAGATGTGTCTGCTTATGTAACAGCTATTTCCCCTGTTAAACAGGGCAAAACACTGAGCAAATTCAGTAAGAAGTCCCGATTAGTTCTAGTAGATTAACACATGAAATGGCTCAACATGAGTTCGAGCTACTTGACCTGATGGAGAGGACTGCAAACAGCCTAGTCTCGATTTTTGCTGCTAATGTTGTGCTAAAGTTTTCATGGAGATCTTTTAACAAGTCAATATTAAGTGTTAATTTGGATCCACATTAGCTGTAACCAGTGCAACAGCTACTCTTCTTGGGGTCTGCAGGAAATAAAATAAACTCATATGACTGATGACATACATAGGCCCACATATACCTAAAACAGGCAATTAAAAAAAAACAAGGTACAGCACTAGTATGTACTATAATAAAGAACAATACACTTCCGCATTATAATCTTGTTATAATAAAGTTCATAATGCCTGAATCAGTCCAAACAACCTTAAATCTATCTGTAACTCATTAGGAATCTGATAAGTTGACTTTAAAAGTAATGTTATTCAGGAATTGTCTGATAAATGCTGGTAAATTATTCCGCTGAATGGCCGCGCTACAGAACAGCCTTGTTTCTGGCCTCTGGGACAGTCACCTTATTGTCCATTGTCACTTGTCTAGTTTCAGTGTTGAGGACAGTGATGCAAACAAACCTTTTTCCAGCCTTGAATATCTATGTAAAACACATTGTGAGGTCTAATCACTCTGTTCAAAGGGCCTCCTGTCCTTTGATTCAAAACAGAAACAGAACAATGACTGCTATGACCCCATCGTACAGTACTCGCATTTCAGTCAGTTAAACACTTGTATATATGGTTGTGCCTGCATGTGTATAGGGCCCATACCCTTCGTATAAGACATTTTCGGTGTCTTTAATAAGTGTGTGCCATCTCTTCCATCCGTGTTGCCGCCCGGCTGCTGTAAACAACAGTACATGCATTCTTCACTTTGTCCACTGGGTGGCGCTTTTGTCAGGTGCACTACACACACTCAAACAGGCTGGAGGACTTGTATGTGTGTACATTATGACAACACAGCGATACTATCTGCTTTGCCGAATTCTGCGTCGTCATTTTACCTCCAGTTTAGTGTGTTACGTTCAGGAGGCAGACATATGTTAGCTTGAGTAAATGACACAAGCTCGCCTTTTTTTCCTAAAATGCAACGCACCCCGGTTGTGTGCCGCTTAAATAAGCAGGCATGCAACCCTGCCATGCTTCATTGTTAATTTCACGTAGGGCCTACCAGACTTTGTAGTAGCCAATAGTAAGTCTGCGCACTTCCCATATCGAGCCTATCAAACATTTACCCCGCACCAATGAAAACCTGTCGCATTTTCCTTCCGTCTCGACCAGACAAATCAAAAGAATTATAGACACTAATAAAGCAGAGGAAACACGGCGTTGATAGGTGCGTTGGTTTATAAGTTTCCTGTATTTATATTTATTATATTTCCATCAAGTGCCACTGCCTGGTGCAATGCAGGTCCCGTGTAGCCAATCGATGCGGCCGACACATGGAGTATAATATTGCAGGTCTGCAGCGTCCAATCAGAAACGCCATCACACACCGGCACAGCAAATTCTCCAGCGTCAACCAGGCTGCTTCCTACACTAGCGGTATCCTTCCGCGGCTGCAAACTAGTGCTCTGTGTTGGGAGAATCTAACTCTCTTTCTGGAATGAGAAGCAGCCAGATGGATAGCTGGTAGCTTCATAATGGTGATGTAATATATATATATATATATATATATATATATAGTTTTTTTTTTTTTTTAATTTTAAGTTAATCATTAGCTATATTCAGTGAAGTTGAGACGTCTCACAATGATCTGCTCGTATTTAAAGGCACAGTCTGCATTTTTTCCAAGCCTATGAGTTTAATTATGGTGTTTAAAATTACTACTTAAGACAATACAATTACAAATAAATTGATAAATAGGTATTTAGTAGATTATTCTATAATTGCTAGACTCCCAATTTAACTTAGTTTGGAGCCATAGACCTATTTTCTCTCTGAATTTGCCTATATTTGTGATTATAGTAATTTTGCCAAATGCCCACCCTCTTCTACATCAATAACTTTGGGTTGTTGGTTTCTTTTGCCATGATAGAGACTGTCCTTATATTATAATGACTTTTGGTGATTAACAGGCAGTAGAAAATGGGGAGAAATTCACAGATAAGCCAAACCGAGTCTTTCTATATAATACACAATT
The DNA here is from genome assembly GCA_002120245.1 of Maccullochella peelii. NCBI lineage: Eukaryota > Metazoa > Chordata > Actinopteri > Centrarchiformes > Percichthyidae > Maccullochella > Maccullochella peelii. Next base: position 53,360 of record LKNJ01003427.1, read on the forward strand.
ACTAAAAAAAAGAATCCAGAAAAACCATGATGCCTCAATAACTATTTGGGCTTAACTTTAATTTGCAGCTTTATTGCTACTTCGCCTAACTTGGCCTAAAAGCTCCCAGCAAATGCTTCTTGAAAGTTATGTTAGTCATATAGTGCACAAAACAAGGAAACAGATGCCAAAAAGTGTGGGAAACATGGCAAACATCCACATAAATAAAAGTAATAGCATCTACAAAACTACCATGCAGGCTTTGCTTACAGGACCTTATCATCACATGACTTTGGCATTGCTTCCTGTGTTTGGAGGCCAATGGTTTCATAAGCTAAGCATGGCAACAGCATATCAACTGTTGGAGGTTTGATCTCCATGTGTACCATGTATCTGTTTTATATATGACTCTAGATAGGCAACAGTCTTAATGCACATCTTTAAAACATTGCCCTACAAAGATGGCTTTAGCAATAACTAACTGAATATCCACTGCATTCCCAGTCATGTAGTTTAATGTGAGTTTGAGGGTGCTCTCAATGCACTGCAGGCGTTTTAGCCCCGGTGATTGGCATGTCTCCTGCTGGAGGCCTGCGCTGCTGCAGCAGCCCTGAATTGAAATAAGGAAGTGAGTGATCGGTGCTAGTGTGGCGGAGGGATACACAGGCAATCCTCATCCACGGCCAATATACACACTCCTAACCCGCCAGTGGAACTCCATCTAAGGAACGACCACAGTCCTAGTCTGCCTCTACAGACCAACAAGCACACAACCCATCCGACATGGTATGTATTGCCATTCATTCTGTGTAGTCGGCGTTTTAATTATACGAAAGCCCGTTTACAACACGTGTAAACCTGGTGTAGCCTTTTCGTTCCTGTAGGCTCTTTGCTGTTCAGTCATTGATTCTTCTTATGAGCTATTCGTATACGTAGAGGAGACGGAAAACGCCCGCAAACCGCATTTGATATGTTTTAGCTACTGCATGGGATAACGTGAAGCCCCATTATGGGCCGTCTTTGTTCGTTTATGCGGATTTATGTCTGAAATGATGTTCACCTTCAAAGTAGGAGCGTATTTCCATACAAACTGCGCAATTCATAGAGCATTTTTGGCTATTTGGCTATATGGGGTCAAGTAGCTGGTTCGCGACTGCATGGTGCAGATCGAATTAATTCTTGGACTAGATTTAGTGGTATCGGAATAACTAGCAAGCTATTCTGGGTCATTACAGCATAATTCTGCAGCCATAAATGCATCAGGGTGCATTTTACAATCCGCCTTAGGAGCTCAGGCGTGTTGGGAAGCCTGCCTACCTAACGTCATTAGAAACATAGGAAGGAGAGTCGTACGCTGACATTTGCTTAACAGAGCCAAACATGTTTCGAGACACATGTTGGAGAGATATTCGTGTTTTATTCTCTGTAAGCGCTTTTCATACAGTTTGAATACGGAGAACCCGCGCATGACGCTCCCCTCTCGTTATGAGGAAAACAAGCTGGCTGCGTTTGGCTTCCCTTTTCCTGTGTTGCACCATCTTGCTGCTCGAACCGAGCCGTGCCGTACCATGCCATGATTTGGGGTGGGGGTGGGGGGATATGGCACTATTGTATCTCCTCAGTGTTCCGCAACGGAAACGGACCATATTCTGTAATTACAAAGTTATAGCTACGTTGTATCGCCTGGCCTGGAGAGAGGCTACGGAGCGCGGTATTAGACGCAGTTCCGCCTTTACTGCGGGCTCTGAGGAGGGTTTATCTCAGGCTATGTTATCTATTTGTGTTATGTCGGCTGATTTGGTTGCCTCTTTGCAAATTTTCGATGTTATGCAAATGTGTGTGAGTTGTCCAAGAAGCTCTTTCTGGCACTGGCCACCGCAAAACACCAACAGCTATCAAGTTTAGTCGACTTTTTCCAAACCAGCATAACAGTCAATATTGTGCAATGTGAATTTTACAGGACTATTATGCTAGTCTACAGCTTATATATATATATATATATATATATTTAAAGGGTTGTGTATCATTATGTAACAACTTAAACTCAGAGAAACCACAATGTGCCAATAGGCCTGAGTGACTTGCAAAATATGAACATGCACATTACCACAACACTCTAACCAATTTCACCAGATGTTGGGAGACACACATTCACACCCACACTGACATCTGCAACCAGCTAATGAAACGGAGCCCCTCCACTGTCTACGTCTCATGAAGAGAGGTTAGAGAAAGAAAGTGGAAATGATCTGCATGTGGAAAAGAGGCCTTCAAGCTAATCCATTGATTATCAAGCTTGATAGATCATTAATGGTCCGAGGGAGTCAAAAAGCCTAGGACCTCTCCCCCCCACCCATCCCTCCCGCTGCCGTGATCAAATATCCCATATATGGTATCGAGCCGCGATGCAGTTTCACATTGCAACGCGGCGCAGTAATTGGAGTGTAAAGTGGAATTGTTATGGAGTTAGGCTGCATATCAGCATCTCTGAAAAGTTGAATCCACAGGCGTAAGCCCCTTATCTGCATCAATACTCCCCCATTGAGGTGGAAGTATTGAATAAGTAGTCGGACCATGCTAAGGCCCTATCCTATTCCTGTTACGCTCTTGTTTGCTGATGCATGTTTAGTAACTTGAAGGACACCTGATCTTCTGCAATGAATAATTAATATGCTTGGCGGCAACACCTAGCCACGTCCCATGTTCCCAGTGTCTAGGAGTGATAGCGTGCTCTCTGTGGTGCGGAGGAGTACCCAGCCACCTACAACCACCAGGCCATATGGTGGACCGGCCTTGTCCGCAGGGTGTAGGGAGGCTGGTGTTGTTTACACCCACCCTCTCTCTCCCCCCTCCCCTCCAGACACGGCCCGGCCCTGATGCCTCACTGTCTTTTGTCCCGCCTCAAAGAGAAGAGGCGTTCAGCACTCTGTGGAGCTCAGTGCTCCTATAGAAAGGGAGTGTGTGTGTCACACTGACTCTTTGTGGTTGTGCTTATGTTAGAGTGAATGGAAGTGTGTATGCGAGTGTGAGTGTGTGTGTGTGTGTGTGTTTGTGTCACACCCATCTGTCAGAGTGACAGCTGGTTGTGCACTTTTCATTCGGTGAATGTACAGAAGCTACAGTACTTCAGGAATTGTTTGAGCACCTCACAGTGACAGATCAGCAAATCCAAAAGTGCATACAGCATCGCTAAAGAAGATAATTGTTGGGGTTCTCTTACACAATTTTGCATCCTCTATCAAATTAGACTAAGTGTGAACAGGGAACGATCCAGTATGTTTGTACAAGGATGATATGACATCAACTGAGAGCAAAATATATTCCTCGCTGGCCCAGTGAACGGCCTCCTGTCTCCCACAGTCCTGCTTGGAGCGCATTGCTGGGGCTGGCTGCCCGGGCAACAGTAGGAGTGGTTGACCCACTCATGCCAGCGAACCACTGCCAGCAGCCCCCCCGCAACCCCAAACACTCACACACTCCTATTCCTCTAGCTGTTATTAAGGCTGAAAGCCTGGCAGTGAACAACCCTGTCCATTAGACACTGTGGATGGTGAATCACAGGGAGTTTCCTCTGAACAGAATGTCGCGTATACAGAGAGAAAAACACACACAGAGGGGAAAGGTTTTAAGGAGGAGGAGTTGGCATTGGCTGAAGTCCAAGTGCCAGGGAAAGGAGGAGGAAAACGGAGAAAAGGAAGGGATGGGCCGGTAGTGGGCCTGGTGGTACAGCAGCACCGTGAGGCCCCAACAGTTTGGGCCTAAGCCAGGGAGGAGGATCCATAGCACTGAGTCACCAAACCCCACACCCAGTCCACTTAGAGAGACAGCAGGGAACAGAAAGAGGCAGCAAAGATAAAGCGGGAGTGACACAGCATGACAAAGAGGGTGGCTAAGGGGAGATAGGAAGGAAGACAACGGAGAAAGAGTGAGAAAATGAACACGGGGAAAAAACAGGAGGGACACAGGAAGATAGCACCAGGAAATACACAGATGAGACTGAGAATATTGGTCAAGCTGGGTGGCATGTTCGCATCAGCAGAGCTGTTTTGTCTCTTGACATTTCCCATTGTCAAAGATGTAAATGGAGACAGGAAGAGGGTGCAGGGAGGAAGAAGAAAAGCGAGCGCAGTTGTGTGCAGAGCAGGTTATTGAATCATCGCCAGCTAATCGTATGAGCGCTGCTGAAGTTATCCATAAACCCCCTTGCTGGCCGGATCAGTCCATCCTGTGGCTGCTGCTCAAGCCGTGAGGAAAGGCCTTTTGTTTATGAAAAGTTAAAAGGTCAGCTCGCAGTGTGTCATGTGGCGATCTGCTAAATCTTATCCAGTCTAACCAAATCTAGTTATTAAGCAACAAATTCAATTTACTGGCGTGATTTACAAAATAAAATAACCTCACCTCCAAACATGGACTTGGCTCAAACAAGGCTCAGACTTGCTTGGCAGTATCCAAAGCTAGATTGCTTGCACAAACACATAAACTTACCGATGGGCTGGAGGAATTCGCTTTGAGGCAGAACTGGCTACTCTGACTAATTCACAGGAAACATGGGGATGGAAAATATTGGTGTTGAGGAAGAATGCCATTAAGAGCACTTATGTTGGTGTGCGAGTGTTTGCGCACATCTGTGACTGCTCATGTTTGTGTGTGTTCCTCCTTTGCTGCCAAGCACAATGATGTCAGTGTGGTCTGTTAACAATAATAATTTTTTTTTTAATAAAGCAGGGATGGGAGGGTACCTGTGGGAGTTATTTGCACCACAAGCTCTGCATTCACACTTTACTGTTGAGGGTATTTGTTTCAAATCAGTTGCTCCTTCAGAAAGAAGCTTGATCCATCTATGTCAAAGGCCTGGCAGTGGATGCTGGCCTCCAGACCATTTAAAGTATCTCTATCAGCCATTAGCGAGGCCTAACTAGCGGAGGGAACAGGTGGGGAGGGGAACCAAACCGCACCAGCCCAGCAGGCCTTTTTCCCTGTTGGTGTGACCATGGAAAACACTCCCATGCTGATATGTCCTGAAACAACCCCACCTAAACACACTCTCCTGGTCTGGAGACAGCACTTCAGCCATTTCATTACAGTATCTTGTTGCCTGGCAGTCCCTCGTGCGAGGACCGCCATGGTGTAGCCTACTTTTTGAACATGGGGCGAGTCAATCCCATGGAGCCACACAGCAGCTGGAAATTGAATTTCATGCAGTGCCTTTATAGAGCTTTCTGTGTGGTAGCTTTCTAGCAGTCTATCAAACAAACACAACCTTTAAAAGACATCTTGATAGGCCTGTGCTGTCAGTGTGAGCCAAGTCTGATAACTGATTCGCAGCATCAGAATCAAATTTTAGGGCAGTCAGAGTCAGACTGGAGCCAAGATGGATTCCAATTTGGCATTAGAACTTTACAGGGACAAAATCAATACAGCACGGTATAAGTCTGCTTAGAGAAGAAAATGTCATTTAGATAAGAAATGTAAACTAAATCTGAAGTTACAAATATTGAAACAAGTCATCTAAGTGATTGACACTCCCATCCCAAGTAAATTGGTGCTAGCTAATGGGGATAGCAGTTAATTTGTGGTATTGTTATTGGTAAATCTTGGCAGTCCCAGGAGCAGATTCTAGCTGAGGCCTCTGGTGACGGCCTAGCACCAGGGCAACAGAGCCCTGAACACTATGGCCAGTGTTGAGCTGTGTGGTGGTTGGTGCGTGGGGACGATGAGGAATGTAATGACGGAACAGTTTGGGATTTGGAATAATTACCTTGTTGAGTAACTTCATTGTTTGTAACTCACTCCCTCCTTCTGTTTTTCCAACCACAGGCTGACCAACTAACAGAGGAGCAGATTGCAGGTAGGAACAGAAAGATTTTTTTTTTTTTCTCCTTTACTTCCTCCTCATAGCCCAAGCCCTTTCTTCACCTATTTTCTGGCTACTTGTGGATCACTTCCACACTATGTTATTCAATAAAGTTCCTCCATCACATGAGTAAGGCAATATCTCTCATTAGCTGTTCTGGTGGCTTCCACGTCACTTGTGGAGAACATGAAATGAAACAGAACGTTGAAGGATTCGGCCCCCGCCCCCCTTTGGTAGATCATTAACTTCTCAAAATGAACAGGAAATACAGCATGTCATGAGTCAGGACTTTAACCCATGGAGCCACAGTGGAAAGGCAAGCTTATGAGTAGTTTCAATCACAGAGGCATCTTGATAGTCTTGATAAATAAATTATGTTGCTTTTGTACTAAAATTGGAAGCTGTACAGTTTCTACTCAGTCAAACCCCCTCTGTGGCTAATTAGCTTGTGCTAAGACTCCAAGGGCTAATGCTCACTATTGCCTGCACTTCCCTGGATGGGTTTTTATGGCCCGTAGTTTATAAGCTTGCTTGAACAAAGAGAAAACTGGTGCAGCAGACATTGAAGCTCTTGCAGTAAAACCTGTCTGCTTTTTTCAACTTCCGATATTCTGTTCTCTTTTTATCTTCGCCGTATGAGATTCAATCCCAGTGAGGTTTTAGAGCTCAGAACATTTACAACTTCCCCTCTGTCATGTCACACTCATGTGGGCCAATTTTCAGACAAGCACGAACTTGGGTAACACAGCCCCTGTAGTCACAAGGGATCGATTAACCTCCTCGACCTGACTGCAGCGTCCTAACATAACCCATTTCTGTAACTGCATAGCAACAGTAATCTAACCTCTCACTCTCACCTCCGCCCCCGCAGAGTTCAAGGAGGCTTTCTCCTTATTTGACAAGGATGGTGACGGCACCATCACCACCAAAGAGCTCGGCACCGTCATGAGGTCGCTGGGCCAGAACCCCACAGAGGCCGAACTGCAGGACATGATCAATGAGGTGGACGCTGATGGTCAGTATACACACTTGATTTACCCATGACGTTAACAGTTGTGATTTACTCATTGCTGATATGCCAGTAATAAATATGTTCTCTGTTAAAGAGGTCATATCAGGTGCCAAATAATGAAATAAAGCTAGCAAATTCCTCTTGATTGGTCCGAAATTCCAAAGTTTAAAGAGGTTTAGAAGTACCCTTATTCTACAAACACACTGCTTGAACAGTTAATATTAATGGGTTTCACACTATAAACTTCATCTAACACATGTGAAATCTTGAGATGGGACCTCATATGTCTGCTAAATCCTAAACAGAAGAGTGGACTAAATCATCACCAGGTGCTAGAAAAGTCACAGTTACATTACATTACAAAGACAGCAGGGATTTTGTGAATCATTTTCCATCCAGGCAAGCAAAATATGTCATATGTAAATATGTCACTATACATATACTGAGTGCACACTGAGGCTTAATTTACTGGGAAAATTAATTTAAAACATTCCTGTCCTGCCTGAAGTTAAACTGATCCTTCCTGCTCACACGCCCATTTTTAATCAATGAAATGATGTGCAACTGTCACTCCTAACTGCAAAACAGTAAAACACTCTTTTGGTGGCACAGTTCTTTGGGAGATTGATCTATTCATTTTGGGAAAATAGAACCGTACTTTAACATTACCATTTTGTTGCATGACTACCGTGATAAAAGCCTATGTTACAAATGCATAAGGGATTAGATAGAGCATCCATTACTGCCCCATCTCGAAACACATCAGAAAAATGTCCCACCTCCCTCCCTTTTCTACCAACTGTCAACCAACTGTCCAAGCCAACTGTCCGGCCAGCTTTATTTTCAGATGACGTGTCCCTCTGTGTCAGCAGTTTAGTCACTGTGTGTTCAGCTCCATCATAGTTGACAATGCCAGGGAAATGGATGCGCAGGAGGTGCTTTGAGTGCTGGTGAGCAGAGCAGACGAAGTGTCAAAAGACGTGTCAGTGTTAGCGCCCCGTGCTGAGGGCCATAATTCACAGACAGATTCTTCTATACACCTTATGAACAGAGGTTCACCGAGTCTTTATCCTGCACTGCAGTGTCTCCCAAAGGCTCTGTGATTGAAACACAGTAATAGAGAGACAGAAAAAGAGAGGAGTCAGAGAAGGTGGCTAGTAGCTCCCAAGCTGGCCGTCCTTGGGCAGCAGAGTCGAGGATGTTAGCTGTCAGTGGGGCCTTTACCCCAGTGAGCTCTGTCAGCTTATAGGATTTTGTAAATGGGACCATATTGATCAGGAGAAATCAATTGCACCGCAGCTGGGCCGCCCCTTTATTGAAACGTCCTCCTACCATCCTCAGCGCCCTCCCCCTCCCCCTCAGTTACACCCAAGAGCGAGCATACACAAACACACACACACACACGCCATCACTAACATCCCCTTGTTCTGCCTCTGCCTCCCTTGGCTGATGCAATCTAGGTCAGACAGCAGTGAAGCTAGTAATGGAAAATAAAAGTGGTTACATAAGGTCTCTCTGCGCTTTGCACATCCAGTACCCACATCGGCAGCCATGGGATGTCAGCTGGCCCATTGAAAATCAGCTTTATTTACCAAACAAGGAGGCTGTGGCAAAGAATCACAATGAATGGAAGAGAGAATGGAAGGCTTTAGCTAAACAAAGAACCGCTAAAAGAAATAGTCTTTTGGCTATTTGATTGTAAACGGCAAACCGAAATGTACGCACAGTGTGGATTACAGTATCAAATGGAATTGCTGCTGTTTCTTACAACCACACAGATCAGGAAACAAGATCACCACACCTGCTCTAAATGATACAGGCTCTTCCACATTCCTGGCATACAACAGACCACGCTAAAGAAAATCACATCATGTATGACAAGATAAAACTGTTTAATTACGGATTAAATAACTGTTGTCCCAGCACATCACTTATCACCATTACACAACCCCTCCCTTCTTTCTCCTCTCAGGGATGGAAGTTGGCTTTATGATGCAGGAAAAACGATGACCACACACACCAGCGCGCTGAGATGCCTCAGCCTTCTATAGTTTGCGTCAGCACCTCTTATGTGTAATCGCACCATCTCCCACTCGGTTCACTCCTTATATTCTCTCCTCTTCACATCTCCCTCATCTCCATCCCCCTCTCTACCGCCCACTCCCTCCCTCCCTCTCTCTATTTTCTTTCTTTCCCTCCCATCATTTTCCCTCTCTTCCCGCCTGCCTTCCTCCCTATCTTCATCCCTTCCTCCTCCTTCACCGCAGCAGCTGGCTTGAGGTGCAGTTGAGCAGATATAACTCGAGGGCTGCAATGCTTCTCTAGTCATTGTCCCCCTCAGATGATGATTTTCCAGTTGTCCAAGACTGGAACACCTCCCCACCTCCCTAAGCCTCCCTCCCAACCCCCAGTGGCAGCATGTGTTCCCTCTGTGCTGCTGGCTGTCTCTGTGTTAGATAACAGGTTCTTAGATTGTTACCCCAGGCCATGAGATCACCATCTGCCCCATCACATTACTGCATCCCTTCTTCATTCCACACACACATCCATTCTCTATCTCGCTCTCTGAGGCGTGCTCTGTCATTGGTTAATCTGCGTACAATCCCCCGTCCGTCCAACCCCAGGGCTAATCCTCCTGGGTACTTTGCCCTTGGTGTCCCTGACCTTCACGTCAATCCCCTGACAATGTATTATGAATTATTTTTTGTCAGCTTTTAATTATAATACACTGCCACACATACTCCCAACATCTCCAGGTCTACATAAAAGCGAGGCTTACCACCACCATTACATTCACCACCCATCCTCCCTCCTGTGGTTGCAGTTGGTGAGCTGCTGAGCTCCTCATAGATCCTTCCCCTGTGAAGAGGGTCTGATCCCCTGGTAATCCTTTCTTGACAACAGCAACATGCATATTGATCCTGTTGCACGCAAACCTGCGCCACCAGGACATCACCTGCCATTAGCGCCACCAGAAACAAAACCACAGGTTCCACATGCAAACCCATATATGATGAGAAAGAAGGACAAAAAATGGACTTTAGGATGGATAAAAGAGGACAGGAGGGATGGAGCATCTGGATTGAATCTTCCCACTCCCTTCTTGTCCTTCTCCCTTCCCCCCCCCAGCCAGGGTTTCCGACGGGCACCAGGAGAGACGAGCCTTTGATTTATCCAGGCTCCTTGCAGGCCAAGCTGCACTGTATAGTATATGTCTACATTATGGATGACTGGCCCCGGGTCCCCCCCTGCAATCCTGCTGCGCTGTGCATAACATACGCAACATCTTCCCGGGGCTTCCCTAAGGAAGAAAGGGAAACACACACACCCACACACACACACACCCTGCCAGCCTGCAGTAGCTGTGTTTGTCACAGGAAGGAAGTTGTATACTAAAATGATTTGAGGGCTGCTTCCCTCTCTGCGATTACTCATGTCTCAAGTTGCACTGTCACTGCCAGAAACACCACTGGAGAGAGGTTATGGTCCATACGATAATGTAAACGCTAGTGTCATACGGGGGGGATTGGGGGGGCTGTAGGACTAAATTAATATTTTCAGTTGGGTGCTTTTCATCAGCTAAATGCTGGGTTATATTATCTCTACTCATCTGAGTTTGCTTTTAAGTAATTGCAATTTTTGCTGATTAAATGTGCCTCATTGATCACCCATTCCAGGTAATGGAACCATTGACTTTCCGGAGTTCCTGACCATGATGGCCAGAAAAATGAAGGACACAGACAGCGAGGAGGAGATCCGCGAGGCTTTCCGGGTATTTGACAAGGTAAATACGGTCAATGCTTTAAGAGCAGTATGAAGAACACAGTTTCCATGCTTGGCAAGCTAAAGGTTTAGTTTTATTTTCACACTTATTTGATGTGGAGCAAGAGATCAAGTCACCTGAGAAGCTTTTTAAATAAGCCTGATGACTCACAGGTCAGATAACTAAAGTTTCAGTCTTGCCCGGCTAGCCTAGTAGTAAGTAAAGTTTACCTAATGGAATAAAAAGTCATCAGTTTCTGACTCCCTGCTGGCTTAACACCTGCCCCCATGTCTGCTCATTAATTGATCTGGTGGGAATTCCTCACCACCACCGCCAGCTGTTGGCCTATGGGATTTTTCATGTTTCACACATTTGATCCCATGTCGCATGTTTGCAGGACGGAAATGGTTACATCAGTGCTGCAGAGCTCCGTCACGTCATGACGAACCTGGGAGAGAAGCTAACGGACGAGGAGGTGGACGAGATGATCAGAGAAGCAGACATTGACGGAGACGGACAGGTCAACTATGAAGGTAAAATAAATACGATGGTTGTAAAGGAAGCACATACTAATTTTGTCACGGTGCACAAATAGCTTTAGTTTCTAGGCCATGCTGTAAGCTTTTATTAAACAGGGGGGTCAGAGCACTTGATTTTCCAAGCTGTGTATTTCTCTGAGGGCGACTGGAAGACAAGCCAGCCACACATAATATTAGTTATTAGATAGGGGCTATAGATGGAGCCTGCTGAAACAGAGATGAGAGAAAGCCATCCATCTGAATCGTCATGAGTGTGCCAGGAGCCTTTTCACTCTTTGTTTTTTGCTGCCTCTCTCCTTTTTTCTCCCTTCCCCCTACGATTGGTCCCTTCACACATTACATGAGAGACTGCGCTCATTTTCTAGAAGGCTGTTGATATATTATGAACAGTCCATAAGTCTTGGCTCAAAAGTGCCCTACTGACAGAATAAGTACTCTGCCGACAATGAAAGCCTTTTCTTATTTATTTCTTTTTTGTTTTGGATGTGTGCGCGCATATCGCCACCACATTGCTCCACAGCTGTGAGTACAATGCAAGAGCTTTTTAATCAAATGGGTTTAATGAGATGAATATGGAAGCCGTCTGGAAAGGGGACACTAATTAGGATGTGTGTTCTGAACCTGCTCAGCTTGATTAAAAAATTAATAAAGCATTTAACAATTTAGCAGGTGACTGCTCTTACTGGCAACAGGCTGTACCAAAGCGTCAAACCTGATGTCCTTAATGTCTTCTGTTCTCTCTCTCTCTCTCTGCAGAGTTTGTACAGATGATGACTGCAAAGTGAAGCTTGCCCGCCCCGTCCTGTCCCCTCTTAGAAGAAAAAAAAAAGGAAAAAAAAAAAATCAAAATGTTTTACTTACCTCTTGGAGAAAAAAAAATGTTCATTTATTCATACTGTTTCTGTATAGAAAAGAATTGAATGTTGAAATAAAATATCCTTCTGTCCACACAGGAAAAATATAAAAATATACAAAAAATATCTGCATGAAAATGATGGTTAGTGATCCTGTCCCCTCCCCCCGGAGATCAGTTTAGCATCAGTACTTAACAAGTAAAAATAATAACAACAAACCCTGTAACTACTACCTTCAGACTAAAGCAAAAGCATTTGGCGAACTTCCAGTTCCATTTGCTAGTGGTATATGTCTGGGCTGGCCATCTCTTCTTTCTCTCTCTGTTTTCTGTTCTTCATGCATGCAGCTTGAGACCGGAGCACTAACCCCCTGTCCCCCCATCCCTCATCCTCCGGGCTACCAGAGCGTGCTGATTCCACTATAAGCTGTCCTCTTGTTGGTTTGGTACAGTTTTTTTGTATTTGGAGAGGAACCCTGTACTGTTAAGATGAGAGAATAAACCAGGTTCTAACTCAAGCGTTAAAGTGGAATGGGACTTAATTGTATGCTAGATAAAAAGAGAAAAAAACAATGTACAAAAAATACATTTTCAAATGTTTGGCATGTTCTTTTGTTTTTGTTATGTTATTTGGACAGCCATCTTAGTAGTTGTGCGTCCTGCCCTTTTAAAGGAGGGGGGACTTAAAGAGTCTTACGGTGAGCTTTCTATTTTTTTTTCTTTTCTTTTTTCGCTGAGATGGAGTGTCTGTCCTCTTGCAAGAGAGAATCATTGGCCTTCACTTTTCTTTTTCTTCTTCTGTTTCTCGACTCAGACAGCAGCATAGTGAGGGGTGTACTGTGCTCGCAGCGCATGCTGGTAGGAGTGTCAGTGCACCAGTCTTCGCAACTGTTCATCTGAGTTCAGTTTACATTCATTCCAAGTTGTACATGCTAGTCTTTATTTTTTTTTTTCAAATAAAAGACCATGAACTTTATCATGTCTTATGTCATTTTTCTTATGCTTGATTGTGAAAACGATCCATCGAGACGGCATAACAAGTCTGTATGTTGTTTACCGACTAGACAAATGTGTCAATAATAAATGGTTCCAAGCATCGTTCTCTCCATGTGCAGTGTCATTGGGTGATGTTCAGCAGGGGCAGGACTCACATTGTGTAATACTGTGCTCCATTACATGGCAGTGAGGTTGTGGAGAGAGTGAGCTACTCACAGGGGAGGGAGAGGCAGCAGAGAGTGTTTGCTCTTGCGCTCAGCGGTGGATATACATACACATCTATGACGCCTCTCTTCTCTCTCAAGACCCAGCCGGTTGCTAGGCAACAGGAACATGCTGCAACTGGGATGTTGGGGGTTTTTGAAAAGGCAAGTGGGAGTTTGAATAAACCCTCCTGCTTCTGCTGATGACTCCATGTTGGCTTGTCCTAGTAAGGCAAACCAGGCCACAACAACACTGCCGTGTGCACTTTTAAAACAGCACACACGGGCACACACACACACACACACAGTACAGCACCCACAGGCAGGAAGGTCCGCCGACAGGATACTACCTAAATGTCTAAAAAGTCATGTAAGGGCTGCATTGTTTTACTATATTTGGACTGTAATTTGACCATGTTTGGAAAGGAGCAAAGATAGGCTGAGACAGCTCTCCACCCACCTACAGCATGTAGCAAGCACTTCCCTTAATCATACCCCTATACATAGACATACACACACCTTATTTTTTTTTAGGAGATGGGGCGGGGTTCTGCCTTCAAGGGAAAAACGCAACATTCTCTGCATTCCTCATACACTCATTATCTCTGCAGATCTGTTTTAAATTAGATACAATTTAGCCACTGTGGAATGAGCCTTTGCCGGCATTAATCAGATAAACTGAAGTTCAGTGAAGGAAAGGGTGGGTAACAAGAAACAGGATGAAAAAACCTGCCCAAATGCTGCCAGTAAGTGGGAAGTATGTCTATCATCCCCTAATTACAGCCATGGTGTTGCATTTTGAAGAAAACCAGGCAAACTAATGCACCCAGACTTCCTCGCCCCTCCCTGCAGCACCAGCCGAGCCAATAGGAGCTGCCTTTAAGTTGATTGACAGCTGGGACTGAAGGTCTGCTGTTCTAGATTACCTCAACTAGTCAGGTGCTCAAACCTTTACGTTTACATTGGAAGGAAAATAGGAGAGCTCTTTTCTCGAGCCCCAATGTGTTCAACATTTAGAAGATCAATAAGACATTGAAATTAATAGTCATATCAATAAATAAAGTGAAATCTAATTAATTTAGTACATTATTCAAACTAAATTGATTATTTTGAAGTTTTATATCATTCTTATTTTAGGTTTACTTTAGTGTTATTCCATTATAGACATTCTTTTATTTCAGAATGTCTGATTTTATTTCATAATTCATGTTGTTCAGCCACCTATAGCTTTGCTTGCTAGCTAGCTAGTAAGCTAGCTCCTGTTGGCTTGAGAAACCAAAGGCTTTTTTCTCTTCACAAAGTTGAAAATCTTTGGAATTACAACACTAGCTGAATTACTAGCTCCAGCTGTTAACACAGGTTCTTCAATTTGATGCCAAGTAGCCTATAAGCTCACAACCCATCCTAGCTTTGGAATTACTTATTGTTACTCTCGCTAACAAGGACTAGCTAGCTGGTCAAAATCTGGCTGCAGTTGTTGAGACTGAAAGGTGAGGGGACGGGCACAGGTGACACCTGTCATGAAAAGTGACATGAAATAGACATTTCTATAATGAAATTAAAATATGTGAAAATAAGAAGGATAAAATAAAATGTTACAAAAAAATGTTACATGACTTTAATAATTTATGGAATCATTTTGCAATTTCTTGGCTCATTTATATATTTCACTCTATATTATTATATATTATCTATATTTGATTATTTCATAATGTCTTACTGCGTTCCATTTTCTTTTACAGAACAGAAATCAATTTGGCTTTTTTTATTTCAGCATAATGGATGATGAGGAAAAAGGCTATTTTCCTCTCTAATAAAGGTGCTGTCAGAGCTACTGGAATTCAGAGATGCTAGGGCAAGCTTGCTGATGCCAGTTTTCAGATATGTGTTGTACTTAACACCCCACAACTACAGCATTAACAACCAAACATTATACCGACGGACAGGTATACGGTATAATTACATATCAACCCTACAAGCACACACACGCACAGAACAGGTGGGCTCAGGACACAACTCCGCAGGTAGGTTTGTGCTGCCGTTCTACACGCCAACCAACCAATGAAGCAAAACTAAACACACCCTGTCAACCATTCCCAGGATGTAACGGGTGTGGTTTCAGTGTTGAGGCTGCGGGTTCCCTGGAAAAGGCCTCCCCTCTGTATCAGGGGAGGAAGGGACACTTGAGCACCCTGGGGGTTAAATTCAGAACATCAATATTTCACGTGTAAATGAAGCAGCACACTGCGGAGGCAGTAATGCGAGAAGGATTGACTGGGCAGAGGTATCACGTATCAGCGCCCCTGGAAAGAACAGGCACACTTATGAGACAGGCCCATGACATACAGCATGTGTGTGTATGTCTGTGTTGTGAGGGTGTGTATCCTGTATATGTGTGTGTGTGTGTGTGTGTGTGTGTGTGGGCGGGTGCAGACAGGGGCATGTGTGCAGCGACATGGAGCCCTGTTTGTTGGTGTAGTGTCCAGCTGTATTAGCAAGTAAAGGAAGTGGATGAGGTGAGCTGAGCCAGGCACAACATCAATATGGGGAAGCTTCTGGCACTTTCTAACATGCACACACATACGCACACACACGCACACACAGTAGCAGAAGTCCATTACCGCCAACTTAATGTGTTTTGGATGTTGTTATATTGAGCTAAACAAGCAAAGTTGTCTTTCTGGTGGCCGTAAAGGTGGCAACATTTTAAAGGAATGGGCCAATTCTCGCTAAAGTTAAAGGTGCAGTGTCAAAAGCACTGTAATAAAGAACGGCAAAGATGACCTTTTATAATGGCCTGAGCTTTACACTTTCGCGCTCACGCTGTGCATGTACACACACACCTGAGCGCACACATACACACTAATCTACTTGAAAATGTCTCTGCTGTGTGGACCTCACCTTGGGCAGCAACTTTCCTCTCACTTCATTACTGTATTTTATCTTTTTCCTTTAAAGCCGTCCTTTCCTATTCTTTATTTCACTGTATTATTCATGCCAAAAACGCAGAGACACCTACAGTAATTAGCTTGTATGGATTTAGCCATAATGTTTTTGCAGCCTCGCTGCTCGTTATGGGCCTTGGAGGGTCGTTTTCACCATGTTGCGCCAATGACAACTGTAGAGGTGGTGGAGCAAAGTACCGCAGGGGGTTTGGCTCTTCTTGCTCCTCGTACTCTGCTATGCAGCATGTGTGTGTCCCCCTCCACCCACCACCACCATCCCAACAAACCCAGCTAAGCTCCCCTCTAAATCAGTCCCGGCGCCTTTTCAATTACTGGGAGCAGCGTGGGTCTCTCACTAACTCTTTCTCTCAATCTCTAATAGCACCATCTCTCGCTTTTTTATCCTCCTCACTCTGTCATTCCCTCCGTCTTGATTTCTCGCTCTGTCTCCCTCCCCTTGTCCTCTCCCTCTCTCTTTCTCCCTCATTTACCTTGCTCTCTCGTCTCTGCCTGGTCCATTTGTCTTACAGTGCATTTTCATTTTTATGGACTCCAATCACTCTTCTAGTGTTTTTTTTCTCCCCCCGCCCGTCTTCTTCATCCTACAGCCCGCTTTGCAGTGCGTCAGTGTCACCGTCACCGTCTTTGGGCTTTTCCTCATCGGCGCCAGGCCTACCTCTATTTACCTAGAAGAATAGGCTCATCCATCTTTGATTGTTGTGAAATATTACGGCAGTGTCACGACAACCAAGCCTCCCTGAACCTCATGCAATATTCAGAGGTGATGATATAAGATTCCTGCTAATGAAAAAAACAGCAGGCAATACAAACAGCCCTTTAATAACGGCCTAGCAGAACAGCCTGCTCCCTATTGAGCTTCAGGAGTGCAGTCAGCTGGTTGTGGCCAGAGGCTGAGATGTTGATGTACGGGGTGTACAGCAACATGGGGCCCCATGGATGAAGGCACCGGCACCCATGGACCTGTTTGCTACATGGGGCCCACTTGCACCACAGGGCTTATGCACATAACAGCCACCATTATCAGTATCGTAAGGATAATCTGATTGCATCAGCAACAGGGATAAAACCCCCCAGACTGGAAAAACGAAACAAAAAAAGACAGTGAGAAAGATCAATGCAGAGGGATCAATCCAAATAGACAGGAAGGAGATGCAGAAGTGGGAATGAGGAAAAAAGGGGGAAGGGAGGGAAAAACGAGGCAGAGGGATGGAAGGAGGAGAGGGAGGGAGGGGATGGGGGTCAGAGAGAAAGTGCTGAGCTGGGATCCTCCTGCTAGGGATTTCCTTTCCTCCCTCTGATGTATCCCCCCCACCACCACCTTCCCCCACCTTTTTTTTTTTTTTTT
>LKNJ01003428.1:0-30971 GCA_002120245.1 Maccullochella peelii
GATTCCAAAGACACTGATTGGTCAGAAGCTGGAGATCCCGCCCTTCCTCCCTTGCGGATAGCAAGTTTCTTTTGCGACACCCTGTGTACAAAACATTACCACGCAGTAAACCTGTCAAAAGTCTGTAAGCTTGTGCGCACACATGCACATAAGTATTTTTGCTGCCGCGATTGTGAAAATTAGTTTGCAAGCCTGTCTGAATGCACAGACTTGCAAAACGGAGTTTGCAGACAGAAAACAAAATGTACAAGTCTAGAAAAATAAGCTTACAGATACAAACGTCACTGCACAAGTTTGCAAAAATAAGCTTACAGATACAAACGTCACTGCACTAGGTTGCAAAACTACGGTTACGGCTACAAACCTAAATGCACAAGTTTATAATAAACAGGTAACTTTGAGAAAAACAAACCAACACCAAAAAGCAGAATGGATGACCTAAAGCAAGCTCAGGTTACTTCATTTGAGTTTAATTAAATTAGTTTCTTCCTTTTTGGTAGTGGGTAATGGTTAACTATTACTACAACGTTCTTGCGTCACCACAAAGTCTTATTGACACTTGAGTCAGATTAGTCACTGTCTGCCTTTTGTACTCAATTAACACTGTTTTTCTCCTCATATTGTCATCAGGTA
This sequence comes from Maccullochella peelii, assembly GCA_002120245.1. NCBI lineage: Eukaryota > Metazoa > Chordata > Actinopteri > Centrarchiformes > Percichthyidae > Maccullochella > Maccullochella peelii. Next base: position 634 of record LKNJ01003428.1, read on the forward strand.
AAAAAAAAAAACTGTCAAAGTGAGTACAAGGGACAGACAGTGTGCAGGAGTTTTTGTTTTCTTCGCAGTAATGGTAATGGAGCCAATTAATGTTTGTTTGTCAAAACTTTTATTCTCTTGTATTTTCTCTAGTTTTTAATTCCTTTAAATATGTACCTGTCAAAAGAAAACCTCAAGGGAAGGCTCTGCCTAGCAATAACTATCTTTTGTTCTTATTTCTAGCATAAAGCTTGATTTATGTAACTTGATCACAATCATTAAAATGTCCCATTTGAATAGGATTGTGGGTATTCAGAATAGGTTTCTTACCAAGAATAAATAAAGTACCTCCTGTAATGTTTCCTTTTATTACTGTGTGAATAAAACCTTTTAATTTTAGCCCATTAAGATGGAAGCGTACTCCTTTTGATACTATGAGTTGGCTTGCAGACATTTATAAACTAAACTATGAGGATAACTTCACAGCCTTCAGCTGTTAAATCAAACATCAATGCAAATTTTCTAACCTGACATATGAGGACTATCCTTTTTCCTTTTCCAATAGTATTATCCCAGAGATTTTTAGAGAGCAGTGGTGAACAGATAATGTAAAGGGAAAATATAGAGGTTAGGAACCCTTAGTGATTGTTATTGATAGACCCCCAAATGGTCGTTGTTATATGGTATTTTCAGTTATTTGGCTTGATTTAGTTCAGAGTTACTATACAGGACCAGGACTTCAATATTCCTAGGGGAGACACCTTAGACCGATTGATTTTGAGTGATTTATGACCTGTAAGGATTTAAGATGATGATGATTTGATTCAGGATTTATTCAAAAATTGAAGCTGGTTTAGGCTCCATTTCCTTTACATTCCAAACAAAATGAACCCAGATGGTAATGCATAAATAGTATACATATGGTGGCTGATCAGAAATATTTGTAGTGCCTAACATAGCCTATGTGCGTCATGTTATAAAATGAAGCTTGGTATTTGAGTGTTTTTCAGAAAAGGATGTTTCAGTTTAAAATACATTTATTTGATACAGTTTCCTAAGGTCATTGGATTTCTGCTAAATCAAAATGTTCCTACTCTTGTTTTATATATATATATATATAGTAGACCATAATCCAATTTCTCCCAAGTGTTTTTGTCATGTCTCATTGCCCTGTGTTGCCTCTTGGAGCAGGAGTTTGATTTTCTGCTGATGTTTAGAATGGATAATTCATCTCCCAGTGGGTCCATATATTACCATTTTTATTTAATTTTCATGGAGCTCCGATAGCAACGATGCTGAATGAGTAAATCGATAAAATCAAGCAATAAATCTGACTGCTGTTGTCTCGTGTTTCAGGTGCAGAGCAGTGATGCCACAGAACTGAGGACAGTCTCATACAGTAAGTGTTTGGTTACATCAGCCATCCATTGTCCTTCTGTGCCTGTATGCTCTTTGAAGTGCCTCTTTTGATTTTCTATAGGAAAAACCAGTTTGCTTTGTTAAATTGGAAAAAATAACTCATGAATGGAAATGCAGGACTAAGCGGGACGCATCATTTTAAAATATTATTTAGGTTTAGGATTTTCCAATTAGGTTGAGATTTAACAAAGTCCTCCTTTATGAAATTAGTTTGTGCTGCATTACACGTTGCTCTCATTTTGTGTGTATCTAATTAATTCCTGTCTTTCTTAGAATTAGAGTGTCAAGGCTTCTGAACATATTTAATTCTCTTAGGGGAGAAAAGAAAACTTTTTTGACTATGGGGTATATTAAGATAAATTACTGTGAGCCAAATGGGGTAATTGGTGGGGTTGGAGCTATTGTTTGGCTTTGTTTTAAACTTTAATTTGGGCTACTCTGCCTGCACAGATGTTTCCTGGCTGCTGTTAAAAATGGAATTGTTGCTCTAAGACAGAGTTCAGTTCCCTTCAGCCTGAACTGAAACACACATGTGACACTGAAGTGTCACATGTGTGTTTTTCTCTGACAGTAATACTTACTGCCAAATTATGAGAGAGGTCATTTGCAGTCTTGCAGGTTTGGTTAATTTTTCTGTGTTGTACATGCTCCATTGTGGAGTGGGCGTGAATTGATGAGAGGTATTTATTATGAAACCGTTTTTACAAGCAGTGAATGTATGAGGCCAATTGCACTTGGTTCTCACACAAAATCCAGACAGTTTCAAAGCAGACAAACTTGAAATGAAATTAATATTGTGTTGCAAGTGAAATAATTTGTCGGTCTATAATTGTAATGTCGAATTGTTGGCTAATTGGATATAACTCAGTGATCAATGCTACTCTTTCTGGAAGGATGCGTTTCACATTTACTGAGGGTTGAATTCTACCAAAGTTTTCCCCTTTGATACTCTGACTCCTTTTGTGCTTCCCAGCTTTATCAGCATTTAGTAAAATCCTAAAGGTGAGTGAAACTGCTCACGTAACCTTTTATGAAGCAAAGAATGCTGAAATCATGCCATGAGATTTATGACGCTTACACGGCCACCTCCCGATCGAGAGAAAAAGTCTCCTACTGTTTATGTGACTGACCCTGGAAAGAGACAGGTCATCTGTAGTGCTGCTGTAGACACGCTGAGTTGAAATGGCAATGGCAAAATGAGCCTCGCCACAGGAACCCCATCATCCCTAAACCTGAGCACTCTCCCTTTCATCTGTGTGTGTTGTAGAAGCCCTCAAAGATTTATTGCAGCAGTTATGAGTAACCTTCAGTTTACCTACAGGGCCCAACTGTAAGTTTCAGGAACAGCTGCCAGGTTGGCAAGTTATAGCCAGCCATTGCTTTTGGTTGCCAGAAGCTGATACAATGGTTGCTGTACACCAATCATTCTTCACAATCCTGATATGACCCTGAGTCATTAAACACATATTTTATTAATGAATGATAAATAATGGTTTCAAGAATGGTGAAACATATTTCACATAACATTCTTTTCCTCTTTGTGTGTCGTACATATACACATTCACACACAAAACTATGCTTACTCATACAGAGTATATGTACTTTAATATCAGGTGTGATCAGTATGATTGGTTTGTGTGTTGTGTCAAGTGAGGTCAGGCCTTGTTTATAAGGATGTAGTAAGCAGTGGTTTTGAAAGGTTTAGTGACTATGTTCATACTTTGAGGTCTGTGTCCACTGTGCATCTGTGCAGCGATCTCTGCCTCTGATTGCTTTGTGTAAGCTGCACTTTCCTGTTTGTTTGATGAAAGTTTACTTTTCTTTACGGGTAGTCGAAATTTGGTTTCCCAGTCAAAGCTGTTGAGCTATGACCAGTGAGCCCATTCTCCTTCTGCTGAAAGGGAAAGAGTAAAGGAAGAATAAGAAGGAATTTAAAAAGAATTGGTGAAAAGAGTAATGTATAAAATGATTAAGTCATAAGTGGACAGGTGATCTGTGATTTTTCTGAGCTATAGTCCAACCCTCCCCAGCAATGTTTCAAATCAATCCTCAAAAAAGAGGCACGTAAAAGGGAGTTTTTCCTTGCCACTGTCGCCTAGTGCTTGCTCTTGGTGGGAATTGTTGGGTCTCTGTAAAAAGAGTCGGTCTAGACCGGTTCTATATGAAAAAGTGCCCTGAGATAACTTTGTTATGATATGGCGCTATATAAATAAAACTGAATTGAATATAGAGAGATCTAGACTTTAATCAAGCAAAAATAAAACCAGCACTCCATTAGCCAGCAGCTGCTTTTTAGTAAATGCCAGGCAGTGCTGGCATTCATTTCTATACCACTTCAACACAATGGCGATACAAAGCACACAAAGGGCATGTCTAGCTCCAGACAAAGCAGACATGCTTGTTTTCTGAGGAAAGACTGTTACACTGTTAAAATGTCAGGCGAAGTATTTTTAAATGAATAATTTAAATTAATTAAATTATTTTAATGTTTTTGGGGGGTTTTTCAGTTTCAGCTTTATTATTTTTAGTAGTATACAGAATGTTGGTGAACATTGGTGAATGTTGGTTGAGTTGGTATGAAGTGTGTAATCCATCACTTCCAGTCACATTATTGATATTCAGAAGTTCCCATTTGGTATCACTTCAAAAGTAGTGCTATTAATACTGGTATCATAATATTCAGTAATAAACAGTTCCCATTCTTAAGTGAAAGGGAGGGAAGCTTTATGGACTGGTGAGTGGTATGTTTTATATGCATCATCATTTTCTGTATGTGAGCAAGAGAGAGGTTGAGCTTTGACCATTTTCCCCCTCTTTTTTAAAATATTTATGTGCTTCAGTTAATAGTGTAGCTTTACAGGCTATATTTTGTGACTTTGCCAGAGGAGCGAACAGATTGCTGTGGTTGTATAATATGATGTGGTAGTACATATCAGAGCCCACTCTTCTTTTTGCTCTCCACATTTTTCTTCCCAGAGGGCGACTGAAATACATGCAGGAAGGAAAATTGAAGTGATGAAAGAACTCTGTCAATGGTAAATCAAACACTCACGTGAATGATGCAACTATGAGACGTATTAGTTATATGGATACTGCATTGACACGGACTGTTCTCAGAAGTTTAATGAATGCATATCCATATTTAGCCTCTAAGAATAGCAGCAATGAGCATGTTTTTCTGTATGGTACTAATCCAGAACCACTGGTTATGTTATTTTCCTTCATGAGATTAATGATCTTTACATTAAATATATACAAATCCTGCTTCATCTCAAACTATACCAGTCAGGTCAGATGACCAATCCTTTATGACTGACATGGCACATTGTTCTTGGTTCTGCACCAACATGTGTAAACCAACAACACAAAGATACCATCAGAACTTAAAATCCTTCAAAGCTGAAACAAAACTTGCCCCTGCCTCGAGTGAAGAAGGAGTGTAAAAACAAGACATAGGTTGCTGCAGAAATCTAGAATTTATGGCACACATCTTTGCTTCTGGGAAGCAAGAGAGAAACTTATGAGGATGGAGATATTGTCTCCTTGTTAGCCTCTTTCAGAACGTTCTCTATCAGCCCTTTTGAATTTTTGGTATTGCAGTACACCCCAGCTTCTTATCAGCTTCTCTTAACTGAAGGATGAAGTCGTGTCTGATTGAGTCAAGGCAGACACACACATGGACCACATGGTTTCCCAGTGGAACTAAGAGAATCACTGAACAAAATATTGAATTGATTCATTCTTTCCACTTGGAGAATGCACCAAACTACTGTACTGTACTTCCTGGTATGTACAGCAAACAAACACATAGGTGGTGCATGTTTGTGTGACTTACACTGTATACTGGCTGATGCTCAGGCACACTCTGTTTTCCTTAGGTGCTGTTTGGGTTTCTCAGGTCATCTATAGCCTGCTAGTTTGAAGGGAGTAATATAATATTTAAGATGGGAACACAGTGGAGGCAGCAGTATGGATTTATGTGGCGCAACTTGTGTCTGCTCATACAGGGATAAGACCACTGGGAGGAAGGCAGTATAGCAAAGATTGGTTTGAGTTCCAGGCAGCTGCAGTCACAGAGGCTAGTTTGTTGTCAATAAAGTAGAATTCATTATATATGCGTCTCTTCTGAGGTGAGAGGTTAGGCAGGCCTGGGTTTTGGGACAGCACTGGCTGTGAGCTTGTTGGAAGACTGAAGGTCTGCGAGGGCGTCTCTAAAGTGTGCAGATGGCATTGAGGAAAATTGAATTTTCTTGGGTGGTCATGGCCAGCTGCCTGCTGTTCCTTCTTTATTGTTGGCATTAAGTCTTCATTGGACAACAGGGAGTTTTCATCAGCTCACAGCAACATTGTGCATCACAAAATAAAGATTGTGCAGCGTGTCTTAGGAAAAAGCTTCCAAAGTATGTCATCTTTGGCAGCTTGATTTTGCTACAGATTTGTTCTTAAACCAGAAACCAGAAATTCTGACACCTTGCAGCTGCTTGATCATAGATCTCAAAATGCTCAAATATTATCAGTGCTGACAAAATGTTTACCGTTCTTGAGCAGCATAAATGCCACTCAGCTGTATGAGAGTCTTGTTGGCAGCCTACAGGACCTTCGCAGAGAGGATCTGTGGTGTCAGCGCTCTGACGGGTGTAGAGGTGACACCAAGGTGAACGCTGAATTGTAGACTGGTTGGAAATCATTGATATTCTGACTCGGAGGCTGCAAATGGCTTGGTGGCAGATGGAGTCTTTGTCAGGGAAGAAAAATGGCAGCTCGGGAGCACCAACGCCATTTCCCCTATCAGCTTTGCTGGCGAGCGGTGACCTTCTGCCGCTCACAGAGATCCCCCAGCACATGATCAATTATCTCACTTTGCATTGTTTATTAAGCTAGTGGAAAAGGATTTAAATGTCAATTTTTTTAGAGAGAGATTGCATGTGTAATCATGAAACTGGTGTGCATAATAAGGAAGCAAATTGTAGTTTGTGAATAAGCAAGTTTTTGTACCCTTTTAAGCATAGTAGCAAATAAATCAATGTAGGATTGTCGCATAGAAAACCAATACGTGGCAGCTGTTTAGCTCCATTTATTTCATGTTGTTACAGAATTAGTGTAATTGATTTGACTTTGCGTTCCACCAGTTCTTTAAACAACAGTGTTAATGGAAGAGATTCCTCAGGAGTGTAGATGTATCGCATGGCTTCAATTTGGCAAATGGTTTTCATTACCCTTGTTTGACTCCAAATAAATAATTTGCTAAGGTGAAAATGTTTATGCAAATAATATTAATTTGGTAATGGCTCTTCTCATTACACAGATAACACAGGCACACAGAACAGAACCGTGGTATGAAGTCATTATTCTTGGCTGTAAACAAATCTAAGTCAGAATAAAATATCGAATGAACCTGGGGGAAAATGAGGAAAATGAACAAACAATGCAAAAAGCAAATGACATTGAGACTCCCGTTTAATATGTATGTATTTCAGCTTGATGGTTGATTTCATTAGCAGATCTCATTGTTATGCATTGACTGTCCTCCTGCAGTAAAATGAATATTGTATTCACGTAGTAGCCTTAATATTCAGGAGGAAATGTTTGGATTTGAGTGGCATCCTTCAGAAAAAGTGTTGTCTTCCTACCCCAGATTATGATTATTCATTATATTGATATTTATACATAACATATTGATCTTCATTCATTCCTAATATCGTGTTAATTTCAAGAATTGTTTTATTTTCTTAGACCCAATATGTTACATTTGTCCAGTTTGTACTAATGTTAAATTACATAAAATCTAAATATTCATATAAAATTTCTGTGTTACTGGTAGTAATCTGTCGGTTAGGTCAATGGTATATATTTAAAAAAAGGATGTAGCATGTTAGCCATACCAAGGGTTGGCCGATCAGCTTCCTTTGGGAATTAGCCACATACTTATGTGCTCTTTTCTCTGTATTCAAATAATTAATGACATGTTCCACATTTCGGTATATGTGGTGCAAAAATCAGATTTTGAATGTTATGCCTGCTAAAGGTCCATGTCCTGTACACATGGAGCCAGCCATACAAGCTAGTTATTTTTCTGTCTGTAAGGAGGATGATATTAAGAAGCCATGCCATGCACCTTCCCTCCCCTCTTTCAGGCCTGGCTGCACACAGCTTTCAGAGGGCAGCGCTTGTCGGACAGGAACTGTGTGAAGAATTTTCTATTAGTAAGGCTCTGTGTGTGTGCAAGGTGTTCTGTTTCACACTATCCTCATACAGCTGCCCTGCAATGACAATATTAGCATGGACAGATGCTGCTCCTCATTGGGCTTACAGGTGGTAACCTACTTAAAGTACATGTGTATCAATATTAGTTTGGCCTATGCCATACTGATCTCGTACTGTCCTGACGGCAGGGCTGTTTAAAAACAATTTAAAAACAAAAAGGCAGATAAATTATGTAGTCGATATGGTGAAATGTTTCAGCAAGATGTGGCAGCAAACTGATGATAATCTCAGTTTTTGGATCGATATTTGTTGCTGTATTTTGCACCAGTAGCTAATCCAACAGCGCTGACATATTGTGACCAGAATGGGGTTAAAGTAATACATATCCATGGAGCTGTTGTGTCTGCAGCCTGTAATTTGAGCAACAACACTAATATTTTTGACAATTTGTAATGTGGCACTCAACAGACATCGTACCATTTCTGTGCTGCTTTTTGTGACATTTATAGTCATTGCATTGTGTTGTTAGTCCTAGAAGGTAGATGGGTATGTCTGGAACTGCACATGGTTTTACTGTTATCTATCTGTCAGGAATGTCTGCGTCTCTGTGTTGTTCCTTCACCAGCTCTTTGAATGTGTGTGTGTGAGTGCCAGAGAGGGCAATTCTTCACCCATTCCTGTTTTGTGTTTTTTATGAACAGCTTTCTTATCGTTGATATGTTACTAGCACTCATCTTGATCTCTTCTTCAATCCCAATCACTCTGTTGGGCTTTTAACCCCAGGAACTAAAAGACACTTTTTGCATGTTGATGTTTGTTTTTCTGCAGAACCATAAAGATGAAGTAAATTAGACCGATAACAGATTAAAAAGCAGCAGCTTCATCTGAGACATATATACACTTTGCATAGATATTGGGAAGGAGACATGCAGAGGTAGAAAGTGAGATTGAAAAACAGCAGAAAGGCTAGACGCCTGTCTCCAAAGTAAAAGCATGATCTGCTTTGTGTTTTTTTTCTGGTTATTTTTCTGCTTTAGTACACAACCACATTGAAACTATAAATTGAAATAATCAAGAGAAGAAATCCCCGCCCCTAGTCCTGATAGTGAATGATGACCTCAGTTTTTGTACATAGTTTTGTGGTTTGTGTCATTTCAATTAATCTCCACCCTTATAGCTCCTGTCCAATCAGAAAGTACTTGCTCATGAGCAGGGTCTTTTCTGGGGCAGGAACTATAGCCTACAAAATACAACTGGAACTAGGTTCTGTGGTCAAAATGCACTAAAAGTTCCCCGGAAAAGTTGATACATCATCAAATTTTATTAAACTCTCAAATACATATTGGCCTCAAAAATGGACCAAAAGCATATTCAGTGCATAACCTATATTCCAAATTAACTCTGATTGGTTGTTTTTAGAAATTAAGCATTGGTAGCACAAACTGTGCGGCCATGGTTGTAGCCATAGTGGTCTCTGGTACTATAATATGTCATATCTATTATCATGGTTATTTTAAGTGGTCGGTGGTGTTCAGCACCTTTTTATAGTCGTGCTGCATGATACTGTAGAGTACACAATGTCTGAAGTAGTGCAAGCAGTGATGGAAATATTCATTTAGCAGTGGAAAAGAAACTCTTTTTGTGAAGATGGCTCAGAGACAGGAAATTAGTTATTTTCCCCACACATTCATCACAATAATAAGTCTGAGTATCCCAAGTGACTCTCCCACATCTATTGAAGCCACAGCTGCATCTACCGTGCGCTTAGTATTAACTCTCCAGTGAATTTCAGGTGTTTTTGAGCACTATTAAAATAAGTGGGGTTTTTTCTTCTTCCTCATCTCAAAGCCACTGTGCTGCGTTTTATCCCATAAGAATTAGCATATTTAAATAATGGAATGCCCTATTTTAATTTTATAACCTTCACCTATTACTTTCCTAAAATTACAATGTGAAACATGGTTACGTCCTGGTGCCAAGAACAAAGAACTCTGGATGGCAAAACTGTTAGATATTTGCTTTTGACACTTTAGTCTCTGATAACCTTTGATTTAATGACTAACAGAAGCAGAATGTCAACAGGTACTGTCTGTGTGCCAAATTGTTCAGTCTGTGGCTCTTGTGCAGCCTCTGCACAGATAACAGTGTTGTATTTTGACGGTGAAATGCAGAATTGTCAGAGCATTATGAAATAAAGTGCATGTGTGAAAGTGGGCCAATATACAATCATATTTAGCCTAAAATATGCAGCAATGCAAAAAATCATTCACTGGGCTTGAATTTCATTATTTGTAAACTGTTACCATTGTTAACTAATACATAATAGTGTTTTTCTTTGATTGCTCTTTTTTGTTTGTGGTCTGTCAAGTATAAGGTTGCTACAGATAGTATAACAGGAAATGTTGCAGTAGGCTTTATCAGAGGGAAGCAAGCAAGATTTTGCAATAGCACTGCCTAACTGGTTTCATTTTACTGTACATTTGGGGGAAAAACAAAACTGTCCTAGTAACCGAGTCAAAGCCACTACTGTTAGCCTTGTTTTGCTTGTTGTTCAATGATTAACCGATTGAGAAAATTGTGGAAAAGATAAAGAATATCTTCAGCATTCAGTGTTTATTGCACAAGCTTGCAGTTTTTTAATCTGGTTGTCCCAATCAGACCTGTATTATTCAAGGCAGCTCTGTCCAGGCAGAAATGATTAATCCTGTTACACTGTATGTTGTTTTGCTGCTGGTGATGGAGACATCTCATAAGAGTATCTCCTCTCTTGATTATAAATGCAAATTTCCCACATTTAGGAAATCTGTAAGGTTCAATATTTCACTGGCTTATGTGCTCTAAAATAATTCCGTGTAAAGATGCACTCCCTCATTTTATTATTGTGCCAAATAGTGCCTTGAACTCAGGAATGTCTTCAAACAATGTTTGCATATCAAGAAAAACACCATTAAAAAGGATTTCTAAAATCTACACCTCAGTCTCCTTTATCCAGTGTGTTGGTTCCAAAGGGAATTCTATGTAGTGTCTCAAATCATTCCTTTTGTGCTACCCAATGCACTGAATTTAATTTCCAAACTTAACAAATGGAGAATTGAAAAGACAGTGCAGCTGCGGTGTGGACAACTGTGTTTCATTGTGCACCTTGAGGAGGCAATTGTTTCTTTTTCACAGTGAATAGCTTCCAAATGACTGCCTGGAAAACCTGTCATCTGGTGACAGCTTGTCTGCAAGTGTAACCTATAAAGTACACCATTTTAAATGTGTTCATTTCATTTTCATTTTTTTCTACAGGCTATATTTATTGCCTTAGTATTTTCACTGCCATGTACACTGCTAATGATATGACGAGGGTTTGATTGATATATAGGTGAATATCAGCCTTGTAGGTGGTGTGCTGCAAAAAAATGAGCAGGGGGTTGTTGTATGTTGAGACTGCTTTCTTTTTTACTAATGCTTAGGCCTAAACTGGCTGACAGTGTGAGGTGCTTAGCTCAGCTACTCACAACACACTTGCAGATTGTAGAAATCATCACTGACCACTCTTAATGATATTGAGACAAAATACTGTAGGTGAAGCTGGGCAAGTGACAGTTCAACAAATGCAAAACTTCAGTGGAGCTGTAACCTTGACTCCGCAGACCTCACTGCTGGGTCTCACGCTATTATCAGTGTGTTGTGTCGCTCCATGTTGTCTTAATCATGCTTGCTCTTTCCTGTCTGGAGTGTTGAGGGCCCTTCTTGTTTCTTTGTGTTCCAAGAATTTGTTATGGGAGTATAGTCCCATGGTTCTCCACATCAAAGTGACTGGTGTGGAGATGCGATATGTCAGTCCTCATGCATCTCTGTTAGGAGGCTGATGCAAGAGTCCATGGTATTGAAAATTGTGTTCCCCTTTTTGGCTGCCTGACATTATCTAGCTGCAAGGGTGCAGTGCCAAATTCTGAGGTTAAAATTCCTGATTATCTCACTTTTTCTACATTATTGACCTTCATTTAGGACATTCAGAGTGTGCACAGGTGTTTGTTTGAATGTAACCAGCATCGTCTGCTTCAATAAAGCAGTGGACATATGGACACTGTGTAACTAATGCTTTGAAAGGGACACTCGGGATCTGTTTTATTGCTTCATTTGGCACACCGCAGTCCCACTTCCCATTACGGTTGCCATGTGATTTATGTCGTGCTCTTTGGGTGAGTGAGAGAGAGGAGCTGGGAATGAAAAAGCTGGGATAGCGTTGTTTACCTTGAACCTGGCTGCCTTTTTATTTCATCTTGGACATTGACAGTGGGGAGAAATGGGTTAAAAGCCCTGCTAGGCCCCATGTTTTCCCATACATAAATGCTGTTTCTTTGATCAATCTATAGCATGACAACATTGACATCGCAGTGTTAAGCCTTGGACTTTTTATTCTCACTATCTCTGGCATGATACATACACCTATAGACAACTAACAGATACTTGATTGATAACATACCACAGGCAGATATGCCATAATGTAGTTCTGTGGCATAATTCACCAAATGGACTCATCACAGCTTGTTTGTCTAACAAGCAAATAAGCAATAATCATAATGTCACGAGGATGTCTTTATCTTCTTTCGCAGTTGAATCTAAAATAGTAGGTGTTTTTTGCTCTGCTGTGTATTATTTAGCAGTGCAGAATGACAGATAACCTTTGTACCAGCATCCTACTCTCATGTTTAATTTGTAGATATGCTTCCTGTCAGATGATTGCACCTGATTTATATTCAAGGTGTTTTTTTCCTGTTTACATGCAAATGCACACCTTTCACAGCCCAATAATATTAATATATATATTCATCTGCTGAAATTCTATAACATTTTGAGTCACAGCCCAACTACGTTACCACCTTACTTTCTGTGAATAATTGAAGTTGCAAGGTAAAGTGATGCAAACAAGGTTTTCTTTAACAAGTACAAGTCTGGACTAAGTAAACACGGCATTACTATGTTTTTTTCTTATCAGTGGCATGTAAATATTTTTGAAATTGTAAAGGTTCTCAGTCATCTAATTGAAAAAGCTCCCCTTGACAGTGATAAACCTATGTTACCTGTAAACATTTTGCCTGCTCTTGTAGTATTTTAAAGTCAGGTCCTGTATGTGCACATTGTTCCCACCAAAAACCAGAAACCTTTTCCTTTTTTGCCTCGCAAATATATTACTGTATGTCTAGTATGTGTTCTGCAAAGTGTGTAAAAAATCATTAGACATACCAGCTCATTTTTAAACAATAGAACTTTGTGGACATCGTCTTTTTGGGAGGCAAAAATTTCAGTCACAAATTTAGTATCCTCATTTTATGCCCCACTGAGCAATATTTTTCCTTACTTTTCCTTATCAGAAACAAATACTCATTATAATGATGCCTTCAGCAAATGATGGTGAGCAAATGATGCAGGAGTAAACAAGGAGGGTGTAGTGGGAAGTTGTGTAATGGTGATAATAATATGATGTACGTGTGATTATCTTTAACAAGTGTCGGCTTGCCTTTCCACCTCCTCCCTTTAGAAAACACTGCAAATACTAGGAACTGGCTGCATATTAGACCATGAACAGGTATTCCATAGCTCTCATAAGGGTTCATTTATATGAAGTCTAGCATTCTATTGGAAAATGTACTGCTTTAGCAACGCATTAACAATGAAAATGTCATCCAGGGGATACCATTCTCCCTGTACTACCTGCATTTTCTAAGCCAACAACAACAAATTAATAGCAGCTGATTGGGAGATGCATGAAATTATTTGTCCTTTTCTCGCTCTCTACCCCCTCTTCTTTCTTCTCTGTCTGTGTCTAATTAAAAACTGCAGGCTGAGCTACACAATTTATGGCTAATGCTTGCCGCTGATGGGGCAGCAGTAGGAGCTCTAAGAACGTGTTCATGATGGATGTCAGTCTGTGCAGAACATGTGGGACTCCTGTTTCCAGGCGCCACGTCCCACCCCAGATCACTCCTCATGAAAATGATCCACATGCAAACTGTGCTAACACTGCTGTGAAGGACAAATGCATTTCTTGAAACATTTGTCTTACTGAGGCCTCATCATTCATCAGAGTCCATTTGCCTCCTTAACTAACAGCCTTTCCACTATATTCATGGTAGCATTCAATACTTGTTTGAAGCATTCGATACGAACAGAAATTCACTTTTTGCCATGAAGGTCTCCCAAAGATGGATGTGCCCTGAATAATGATGATAACAGAATGCCTACGCTTTGTGTTTTGCTGGTAATTCTCAGGAGCAAAAAAGGATGATTATCCTGACTGTATTGAGCACAGGTGGATCTCTTTTGTAGGGCTCGCGGCATGTGTGCGTTCTTGCATAGGAGGTCAAATATGTAATTACACTGATGCATAAAAGACTGTGGCTGAGACGGTCAAATCAGTGAATAGATGGTGTTTGAAGGTGTTCGGTAACACTAGGGCAGGCTTTTGCTGTCACATTTAGTGACAGTGGGACTCCCGCTGTATCAGTGTCACAGAGCATCCCAGAGGCTCCACAGTGTAACCAACACTACCCTGCCATCTGCCACCCAACAGTAATAGTCAGATTTGTCGATCAGTCGCTCCATAGACTCCTTATTTACAACCTACATCCAGTAGCTTCATCTGAACTTGTCCATCCTTGCCCACACTCATGAACACAACCTCTGGAAAGCACATGGGTTCTTTTGTCTCCCAGCATGGTCATTATAAAGGGGCCCTTGCTGCAAAGAGAAAACCTGACATGAATGGTAAACCAGCCCTTAATGCAGAGTATCGATTGTGTAGCAATGCCAAACATGTTTTCCTTTTTAATCACTCTGTTCTCATGGTAGCATGCTTAGTGTACTTGAACACCATTAATTGAAAAAACAGTGCTCCCACTGTATTTGTAGAAACCCTAGAAAAAGTAAGAAGATGATTCAGTTTACAGTATTATAGAAATGCATCCTCACATTTGAGAAGCTGGAACCTGAGGGTGTTCAGCACTTTTCCTTGCTAAATGACTTAAATGTAAAGTTGGTGTTGATACATTTTCTGTTGAGTCATTTGAGCACTAGTTTAGTTGCTTTGCAACTTGAAATTATTCATTGCATCCTGAAAACACTCTAAATGTTACCTACTTTGTAGTGTCACCCTATTATATAACCACTTCCGTTGACCTAATTGCACAAAGTGCAAAAAAATGTTTTTAGAGGGTACCCCCCGCATCATCATCAAACACAGTAGGCATTAGTTGGCCTTGAATTCCCTCTTCTGCCTGACTCTGAGTAATGCTGTGTGTTACTGTAGTGTTGCCCCTGATGCAGGTCAGACTGAAGTTTCCTTCCTTGGCTGGTGGGATGGGGCAGACAGAACACTTCATCACTTTCCAGGTAGAGTAGTAGTCAGGGCCAGGAACAATAACTTGTCATCAGAA
Source organism: Maccullochella peelii (assembly GCA_002120245.1). Lineage (NCBI taxonomy): Eukaryota > Metazoa > Chordata > Actinopteri > Centrarchiformes > Percichthyidae > Maccullochella > Maccullochella peelii. Next base: position 15,660 of record LKNJ01003428.1, read on the forward strand.
GACATGGGCAGAATGAAGAACTGATTGAAACTCATAGGAGCATGTTATTTCGACTGAACTGTGGGTGTACCACTGAACGTGTTATGCACCTAGCCGCAGCGACCCCACACACTCCATTTTCTGTCATTCTTTGACCGTACAAGCCTGCCCCACAGCGAGCTCTCAAGCTGCATGTCTTGTGCGTGCACACACAAATGGGGGAAGGGAGAAACCCTTCACAAATAATTGACTTCATTTCAGCTGGTCTGCTGGATGACCTCAAAGAGAGAACGGCAAGTGGGGGAGTGAATGGCTTTTTAAAAATTTGCTTTACTGCTGTCAACCACTGGGAAGGTTTCAGTCCCTCTGCTTTTTACATCCCTTTATTTCCTCCCATCCAGAAAATCATTGAGGCCAAACAGTGAGTGGTGTTGCTATTTTTCCAGCATAGCAGAAGGAATTAATTGTGTTTAGTGGGGTGATGGACATCAGCAGTGATTTGTCAGGTTTGGGAGACTGCAGCTGGTGTCAAAGCAACCATGTATAGAATCAGTCAGGAAGATGTTAATTTCTGAGGAGGTGGATTTAACATTGTGATGTAATGCTAATTAGTAGGCCACCAGGGATGTAAGAAGTTGACATATTTGTTTGTTATTTTTGTTCATTCACATACTTTATTTTCATCACTTCACTTTCCTCACAGATTGGTGAAGAGCAGATAGAGGACCTTTGGGGGGTGCAGCTCTTAGAACAGTGTCAAGACGCTCTGATATACTACCTCTTTCTTTCTCTTGCGTGTACCTTCCATTAGCTGAAAAGCTTGTGTTTGCACTGTGAATACTGCTGATCCATGCCGATGACTCTGTTACTGGATTATCATTGTTAGCATCAGCCATCTGTTATTGTGCAGGAAGATAACATGGACAAGGAGGAACACACAATGGAAAACAAATGGTTAGGTGCACCCAAAACGTAACAATGCTATGTGAAATATGCACAGCTTCATCACACCACACAAAGACACAGCTGGAAAGAGTAAATACACAGATATACACAGAAGTTAATCAGTTTTCATTATAAAAACTGTTTTTGTATTCAAGGCAACATGTCGGCTTAGTTGGTTAGCTTTGCCTCTTCACAGCAGGAAGTTCCTGTGTTTGATCCAGGGCTCGTTCTGTTTGGAGTTTGATTGGTCTCCCTGTACTTGCAAATGTCTCCTGTTGGTGTTTCAGTTTCCTTTACATAACAAAGACATGCATGTCAAGGGGTTTGGAGATTCCTAAAATAGTCTGTTGCTGTGAGTGTACCCTTACACCTGTGTTGGACTGTAAACCTACCGTCTGCCCAATGTACCAATGCATGCTGGAATAGACTCCAGCTACCCATGACGTTGAGTAGGAATATACAAGTACACAGAGTACATTTTCCCAGCCACTAACTAAACATTATGTGACCCTGCTTATTTTATTGTACAAGATAGTTTGCATAGCCAACTCTTATCCCGACAGAAATGTGCTTTTACTCAGTCACGTTTGAGGAGGACCCAGAGATGTAATTCTTATGAGAAATGTTGTTTAATGAAAAGTTTCAGATACTGCGTCGTCCTAACACTTGCAGAGTGTTTGTATTTTTGGTTAGATTGTTTATTTGAATAGTTATAGCAGCCTACATTTAAATGATTGATGGTGTTTTGTCTCATTCGAATCTCATACTGTTGATAAGTTCATTGTTTTCTTGTTGAGAGAAATTTTTAGTCCGAGATGCATGTTATGCTTGTGGAGTCATATATGTGAACATAACTTCAATCAGAGTCATTTGTTGTGTGAATCATCTCCGGTATATCAGCATGTATGTGATTTCATAAGGCCTGCATCCTGCTGCTTGGGAGTGTGTCTTTTACCGCACATGCGTATATTAGCTCAAGATGGTGTACATGCATCCATCAAATTCATTTAAAATATTTATGTAGGTTATAAAACACCCAGAATACTGTACTTGCCGCCTCTGTGGTTTTATGTTTATTACCTATAAATTCCAGCTTATTTGCTTGTTAAACTCATTTTGATTTCTTTGTAAATGCTTTGTCTTTCCCTACAGAACAGGCTTTTTGCTCATATATTTTTATTTGTTTGCAGTCCTCGATTTGACAAATGAAGTCAACTGTAAATCCGTTTTTTAAAAACATTTATAAAGGAAAGGCTACCTCGGACATCATTTCACGGGTCTTCATATTGATAGAAAATGCCAGTTTAATTATGCAGTAGGAAAGAAATTCCCCAGTCAGAGATCATATCTGCAGCATATCGTTGTAAAGTGTGCAGAATTTATTAGTGACACATTTTACCTTTAATCCCTAACAAAATCTTTGCCACCCTGTTGAATATTTAATTTCATAATTGACACACAGTGTCACAGTTTTTTTTATTTTTTTATTTATTTAATATTGCATTATAAATATGAAAGCACCTTTGTTCTTTTACCAACTCCCACTACTGCAGGAAACAGTGGCCTTTCCAGTGAAGCATGGCTGCCGCTTTCATGTCATTTACGTCTCATCAGTGCTGTTCCTGGTGAAGGATGATACTTGATATTCAGAGGGTAGCTTTGTCTCCTCAAATTAATCAGCTGCTCCTGTTTTCTTGTGCAGAGGAGAATCACCAGGGAGATCTTGAAATTGTTGGTGTGATGTACAATACTATAACAAAGGCAGGCTGTAAAACAGAATCCGTTAAAGAGGATTTCAGATGTGGGCTTTTGTGATCAGTGGGATGTGAAGTGGCATAAATAATGGAAAATCCAGGAAATGTTGTGCTGATGAAAGAGTACAGAAGTACTAGAATCTCTGTGGCATGATTTGGATGATGGGAAGTGGTCTGAGAGTCATCAGAAAAAAAACTAATTATAGCATTTTTTATGCATCTGTATGTTAAGATTGTGGAAGGATAAATTAAATTGTGTTCCTGAAGATTGCATTTTCTATTAAGGCTTACTCCTTCATTAGAAGCAGCAGCAGTTTTACATTAAAGAGCTGTGAAGACCTTTTGATATGACTGAGTTGTCACCAGCACCTTGTGTGTGTATAATGTCTGTGTGTCTGATGTGTGCATGAGGTTGTTTCAGCTTTGTTTTATTGTGTGTGTGTGTGTGTGTCGCTCTATCACTCTGTACAATATATATTTGTGAATATTAAGGCAACTGAATGCAAAAATCACATATAAAATAATTATGTTGATGTTCATTGAGATTACCTGTGTTATACTTTACATTAGATAAAACCCTTTAAATGTGTAAAACAAGGCCTCCAAAATTCATTATTAGTGTTTATTACAGTGTACTTGGAATCATTCATTTAGACAACAGTTTTGTAAAAAAACAAAAAAACACAGTATTATTATATGTAGGGCTGCAACTAAAGATTATTGTTGATTATTTTATTAGTTACTTTATTATGCAATTAGTTGATTGACCATTTATTCTCTAAAATATCAAAACAGTCAAATAAAAATGCCCATCACATTTTCCCAGAGGCCAAGGTGGGGTCTTCAAATTGCTTGTTTTGACCAAACAACAGTCCAAAAAACGAAATTCCTATTTATTTTTTCGTGAGATTTGAGAAGCTTAAACCAGCTAATGTTTGGTATTTGTGTTTGATAAATGACTTAAACAATTGAATAGTTGATGATTCATTTTCTGTTTATTAATTAGTCGATAAATCATTTCAGCACTTATCATACCATAACAATACAATACCTCACAAAGTCAATAAACAAAACCATTGAATTATCGGCCAGCCTTATTAGTAGTTATAGTGGTGGATACATGTTGCTTTCACGAAAGCCGTTTCAGAGACTCTGAGACCTACACATTGAGACATCAGGGGCTGAAATTCAGTGTTGTTGACGGTAATTCAGATGTATGTCAGAGAGAAACTCGGTCTCAGTGGGGTTTGTTGCATGAGTGGGTTTTTTTTGTCCCCTTCTTTTTTCCTCTTGCATCTCCAAGTGTTGACTGGATTGTGTTTGACAGATATGGAGTTTGGAGAGCGGCTGGCCTCCCCATCATCAGCCCCGTCCTCCCTTCACATGGCCTCCTCTTCTGCCAGCTCCTCCCCTGCTCCTCCCCAGACTCCCTCCACCAAGTGCAGACCGGCCCCGAGCCCCGCGGGCAGCTCCCCTCTCACCACCTGTGGTACACACACACACACACACACACACACACACACACACACACACACACATTTATTTTGTTTCAAGTCAATATAATTTATCATGAGGTTGAGAAATTATTTTCAGTACATTAAAGTATGAATGTGCAGTGCTGCAAATAGCATTAATGGTCACCCACAAAACAGCCTTAAATTCCCAAGCTATTAATAAATGTAAATTAATGCACCATTCTGACTGACTTTACAATCAGTCTGCCTTTATTATTATTCTTTATAACTAAGCTTCCACACGAACATTTGAGAGGAAAAAATGAAGAAGAGGCAATTTGGAGGGGCTGTCCAACAAAATATTGTGAAAAACACTGAATTAAAATTGTGCAATAAGGGGGTTTAACATAAGACACCTTCTCCCAGTCTTAACATGTTACAGACAATTTTGATAGGAATGGAAAGGCTGTTGAATTAATGAATGCCAACAATTAAAAAGCTTTGTACGCCCTTGTGGATGTCTTTTGACAACCTTTAGCTCCAGTTTATCCTGCGTGATTTGACATGTCTGTCAGCTTCACAGTGTGCATGCAGCCGCCATCATCCTCTTGTTTTCTCTGAATACTAATTGTGGTCAAAGCCATTATGCATTGAGCAGCAGTGATGCATAAGCTGTCAGATTACCCCTGACCACAAAATAATGTGCAAATTTGCATACCATGGTTTGTGATTATTTTTTTTTTTTCCCCTTCATGATAAGATGCCCCAAAAGTAGTGGTTTTTTTGTCATGCTATCACAATGAGGAACACATTAGAGACTTTCTCATAAATTATTCATTTTCAAACCCCCACACCAAACGTGCACAGAAATTTCCCAGATAATTTATTTTGGACTGAACACTAAATGCTGAAAGCACATTGGCACCTCTGTAGTCACACCTCTGTTCGAGTATCAAGTAAATTGAGTTCTTTCAAGAGATTTCGTATCCCCTGTGGGAAGTAGAAGAAAGATATCACACAACCAGCCCCTTTTGAATAGAATCATACTCCAGCTTTCATATTCTTAAAAGCTTTGTAATTGCTTTAACTAGGTGAGGTGAAACATTTTTATGCAGCACCTCTTAGTGAATGTAACATAGTAAGTAAGAACAAGTGTCTGATTCCATATTGACATCTGAGAAAAGGCATGACCTGGTTATTTTAAAGAAGTTGGTGAAAGATTTCACACTTAAGTGGGAGTATATAATATAATGCCAAGGCTAAAACCTTAGCAGACTCTTAAAGAATAAAGCTGGTGTTGTTTTAGGGTTTCTAGCTCCACTGTCACGTCAGTTAAATTGCACTATTACTGACTTGTGTAAATACACATATATTTGAAGCAAATTTTACAAAAGTACCGTAGTTAGGATTGCAGTTAGGGGTTATAGTTTGATATATAAACAGTTGCAGACAAAAAAATATAAAGCTTTTTGGCCAGATGGTGAAATAATAATTTCTCAGTAAACCGATCAACGAATCATAGCCATGTCCTGTCATAGAATCAGACACAGTGTTTAGCCTAGTTAGCTTTGCATTTATAGATAACAGAACAACTGGGCTTCAGGCTCATTCCTGCACAGCTCTGGGTTCTTAATGAAAATGAGAAAAATTAATGAAAATTAGGTATTAGATCTAGTTAATAGGGCTAGACTGGTGTCTCTGATAGAAGTAGTCCTGATAACAAACATTGGATATATTTGCTCTTAGCTGTTGTAAAAGGTACAGGTCAACTTGGCATCAGTAGCTCAGTCTTTTATTTTAGAGTACTTTCAGCAGGTGTCCTTTCTTTCCCTTCTTTCTTTCATTTATTCATTGTCTTACTTATTTATTTAGTGGGAATCATTATTGTATACATCAAACGGTGGTAATCCAGTAATAATTTGGTTTGTTCTAATTTTCTAAATATGAGTGGAGGGGCTAGACCCTGAATCATTCATGGTTATCACTACGATTGGATTCTCAGACTCAGCAGACGGCTGTGTCTCTTATTTGCTGAAGCAATTTTGAACAGATCAAGCAGAATCCACAGCTTTGTCTTCAGTTTTACTCTACACTTTTTTTTCCCTTTTGAAGCATAAAATATGGTCTTAAGTGGTCCTTAATGATATTATGGTATTAACAGCTGATGAGTTTATAAATTATATGTTAAATCTATTGTTGGGCAATAGTATTGTTGTACTGTATATGTAAATAGAATATCTAGATAGACTGTCTGTCTAGAAAGCGAGATGAATTGATGAATTCATATATTTATCAATAGATTATATTTTAAGCATTCTTCTGTGTCCTCTGTTTTCCAGGCCAGTTGCTCCAGATAATGGGGGATGAACATTTAAATATGTCTGGCACCTCCAATGGTTTTCCTTTAGTCAGCCATCCAGCTTTTGGGCTCTACACATCAAGTTCAGGCCGCTCTGAGTTCGGAGGCCTAGGAAGTCTGGGTTTGTCTACCTTGGCTGCTCACTCCCAGTTTGGTACATTTCCAGGTAGGGAAGCACAAGGTGCATGTCTTTTTAGTTTCTTAATGGAGGTGAGGAGGACAATTTGCTTCATGGTGAAGTTATATTTTTTCTAAAGTCTGTCATGGAAATTCTTTTGGTGTCTTCCTGGATTATATCTTTAGTGAAATATTGTATACTTTTTAAACTGTAAGGACAATGCCTTACTCAACATCTTTATGTATTTGCCTTGTCCATGAAATGCAACCTTCTTCTCACAAAGCAAATACATGCAATAGTAAGCATTACCTTACGTTGTCATCCTTTATTCTAACAGGAAGCTAAAATGTGAAACTTTACTGCCGAAATAGACGTTTTTCTCATCCTTTTTCAATCTTCCCACTAAAAAATGTGATATTGACATAATATTTTATGTCATAAGACTGCATTCCACAGTCAGTGGAATGCACTTATCAGTGCAAAGCTATATTTTGAACTGAGTGATTAGTGCTGTCAACAGGTTGGATAAAATGTGCTCTTATAACATGTTGTCAGATTGGATTCTCTGAATATCTAGATAGAGTGGCTACTTATGCCTAACTGTACACCATCGCTCCCCCACTCCAGACTGGTGGCGGGCGTCTGAGGTACACACCAGAGGAGCAGCAGCCTTCTTCCCTCCTCTTCTGGGTCTGCATCCTGTATTTGCATCAACCTTCAAGAGCCACGATCCATTTCACTTTCAGTCACGTACCTCAGGTAAAAAAAGAGCTAGCTCCTGCCTAAAGCCTTGTTGTAGTTTAAGGCAAAACAAAGAGGCTCTGCAAAGAATGATTCCTGAACATAGTTTTGTTTAACATTAAAATGCAGACATTGTTAACTGACTTGCTGTCCTTCTAATGTGTTTGACTCATATTGCTTGTTCTCATGAGTAGCCATTTAAAGAAATGCACGCTGCCAGTTTCTGTAGGTGCAATTGGAACAGTGAATGGTAGGAGTGCTTCTTCTCCTACTGGGAACTCTGCTGTGAACACCAGTTCATTTCCAACAAAGGGAAACACGGAGAAAACTAAAGCCAACAGCAGTCGGAGTCAAAAGAGCAGCCAGGACCTGGGCCAACTGCACCAGAAGACCAGTGAGAAAACAAAAGAAAAGGTTAATACTGTGTTTGCTCAAATACTTGAGTACAATACACTGGATGAAAATTCACTTCACTGTTCAGTTGTTCCTGGCACTCTCTCCTCTGTTTTACATGATTAAGAAATGCAGATTTTTTATTATTATTTAGAAACCCAACAAAAGACCACTTGAGACTTCCAGCATGAGTGGCAGCCAATCTGGATCATTGTCAGTTAGCTCCAGTGATGGTGAGGAGAGCAGCAGTGATCCTGATGACATGGAGGAGATAGAGGAGGAGGACAATGATGAAGATGAGGATGATCAGAGCAATGACAGTGAGGATTCTGATTCAGAAAAAGACAGTCAAGTGAAAAGGAAAGTCAAGGTAAGCGTCTCTAGCTCAACCTTTTAGTGTTTGTGGTTAACTATCCAGCAGCATGCCCAGTTTTAAAAATCAGTGGACACCATTTTTTTGTCAATAACAGTTTAAAAGCTTGACAAAAAGATTTTCCTCTTCTTGTTGTTTTAGTTTCTTTTCAGAATAATACATGAAAGTAGTAGAAAGTATATTGTTAAGATGGTATGAAAAGAAGAAAACTTAAAAAGAAGTTATTTTGTGAGGTTTTGTGTCCCTGTGTAAAATGATTCTGTTTAGTAAATGTTAGTAATTCTTGGATTGTCAAAAGCAACCATGGTGGTGGGTGGCAAACTGGATGTATGTGCTAGCTGACAGAGCTGCCACTGTGAGACTCTCAGTAGGAGCTGACATGACATGCTGTCTTCTCCCTTTTTTCCTCATCCTCCTACTCAGCGGCTGACACAGAACACTTCTGAGAGTAAAAAGAAGAGACCTTTCTCTACTGATGGAAATGCAACTCTAGACAGTCTTCATGACATTGTTCCTTTGACTTCCTCGTACCGCCTCCAGTCCTCTTCTCATCCTGCTGGCCTGCCACAGTCCGCAGCTCTGTTCCTCCAGAGCTCCGGGACTGCAGAGGAAGAAGGCCAGCAGCACATCAGTGTCATCCAGGCCACAGGGTCGGCAGCTGGCAGCAGTCCCCGAGCACAGTCCCACAGGGAGGCCTCTCCTCTGCCCTCCAGGTCCTCACCCAACCCCATGTCCTTCTCCAACTCACCTAAACACTTACCTCCCTCCGCCTCACCAAAGCACTTCCCTCATTCGTCCTCACCAAAGCACGGCTCTGTCTCCTCCTCTCCCAAACCTCTTGCTCTCTGTTCCCCATTGAAGCCCCTGTCTCTGTGTTCGTCACCCAAGCCTCTCTCCCTCTCTTCTTTATCCAAACCACCAACGATCCTTCCGGATGAAAGATCGTTACACTTGAACAGTTTTCAGTTGAAACAGGTGAGTTATATTTGGTATTCACATTGCTGCACTGAAGCTGATTTTTCTTTTTTTTTTTCCTGAATTCTGCCTAAGGCACAAAAAACAGATTACTGTAATGAAACATAAATGTATTTCTCATCCTCTTTTGCGATAGAAGGAACTCTCTTTTTATTCATTGTCCATCATTTCTGTCATGAAATAAATAAAAATCAGTGGGTTCCCACTTCCCAGAGGGCAACAGAAAATGAATGCTTATAGACTATTATCAGGGCTTTTATTTTACTGCATGTGAGTCTGACCGCTACATGACTAGGAGTGACAATGCATTTAGCTCTACTGGGAATGCTTCACAAAATTGACAAGCAATTAGCTCTCTTATGCTTTGGGATGTTTGTTATCAGGAGAGAGAAATCAGTCTCTTTTAAAGGACTCTGTTATTGTCAGCATTTTGAAAAGGAGGGAAAATGTAGCAGTCTATAACAAGAGGGTTTTAATTCATATGATGGTGGTACATTAAATAGAGGCTTTTGATTGCCAGAGTATGACAATGGCAACAAACACAAGATGACAGCTAAAGTCGCACAATGGCACTAAGCCAAACAATTTGAAAATATTTTCCACAGCAGCCTTTTTTTCTTTACTGTTGTTGACAGGCTTGAGCCTGCTCTTCATTGTCCTTGTCTCTTATTACACCTTAAATTCCTTCATTCACAGCCCACAGCAATGTAATGTGAGTGACAGTTTGTGTAATTACTTCCTTTTTTTTTTTTGTCTTTGTTTCCCTTTTCATTTTTATCTATGAAGCCCCTCCATTCGAAGGACTCTGCGAAGCAAGCTTTCTCTCTGCGACCTAAGAGCCAGAACTGGTATAAAAGTCACACAAATTCTGCATCCTCTTCATCGTTGCTGACACCGCATAAACATTCGTCAGATATGTTGAGCAGTCTTTTACTGTCTCTCCCACACAGCAATGATACCAATCTGTTCCTGAACCACCACCCTAATGGAGTGATCCACAGCGCAGTTCAGGATGCCCCATTGGCCCTCATCACTAAACCCCGCAGCCAGAGCAACACCCCCAGTAGCAGGCCCCTCCTGGCAGCCACCAGCCCTCCCTATCCCATTCCCATCAACTTGAGCACTGGCACCAAGGAGATGTCAGGCAGCTCTGCTTCCCCACTTAAGTCTAATGCCTCATCATGTCTTGCTCACAGACCAAGGAAGACTAAGACTCCCAGACCTCTGCATGCAGGAAAGAGCGTCTCTAAAACCAACTCATCCTGTCCACCTATAGACTTGGTCAGAAGCAGTGAGTCTGATATCCACAGTAGCAAGGACTCGGACGACTCTTTCGGAGATGACTACGACGATGATGATGATGATGATGATGATGATGAAGACAATGAAGATGATATTGAGGATGAAGATTCTGGCAGTAGCCTGTCAGGTTAGATTAAACAGACCTTTCTTTAATTCAATCAAGAAATACAATTGATAATGTAACATGTTATTGCAGATATAAGCCATTAGATGAGGTGTCTTCTAGAAATTATCAGTGCTCTCTGTGGCTTTCTTTGTGAAAAGAATGCTAATTAGGGTATTGCTCTCTCTCTGTTTCACTCTGTCACACTGGAATCCCCTGCAGAGTCGGAGAGCAATCTGGAAAGCGATTCTGATGGCTCCGAAGATGATATGAAGGACCGCGGCGAGACAGAAGCAGATAGCGATGCAGAAAGGACTCCTCTGAAACTCGCTAAAGCGTCCTTGTCTTCTCACAAGTCCTCCTTGAACCTCTCAGCCAACTGCTCCCTGCTCAACCTGCAGATCATCAAGCCTCCTAGTTTACCTAGTAGCCTACTCACCCCCACTGCAGTGACCAGCTCAGGGACACTGAATAACCACAGCATCATGTCGCCAGCCTTCACATTCGCCACACTGCCAGGTGACAAATCTGTGTTTGCTGAAAGTCCAAATACACCCACAGCCTACAATACAGCTTCAATTCACAATTTAATAAGATACTTTAACGTGTGATTCAGGCTTCAGTGTGTCTTTAACGTGTGATTCAGCGCACCCCCCCATCCCCCCACATCTCTGTTTTGTTGGTAGTCTAGGCTTTTTTGTCCTCCTTCCTTTTTGCTTATTCAGCCTTTACAAAATTTTAGTGGACACTTATTTTTCCAGTATGAAAACATGGATGCCAATAGTTCCAGGTTAAAATTATCTCTCTGGAAAAATTTGGTTGCGTCATTGTTTTGTTGGCCCACAGCAGCTTTTGCTTTAATAACCCAGGCAGATGCTTTATATATCTGATACTGGATGAGTCACGGAGGATATTATGTTACTAACAGAGCCAGATTCTGATTGTCCATAATGCAAAAATATTCTATATTTATTGTTTATTATTGTTCCATTTAGTCCTGCAATGGAGTAATAGATAGAATAGAGTAATAATAGAATAGAATGGAGCTAACCTACTATGCAGTACCAAAAACAAATTCCACTGGCCCTGCTCGTATGGTCATTTAAGTGAAGTTTGCTATTTAATATATAAAACAGCTATTCACAATAAATTAATATGTCTAACAGGGTCAAGGTTGGAGGTTTTATATTTGCAGTAATATGCCCCCCCTCCTTATTTTGTGTGGTGGATTTATCTGTAAACATGGCAGGTTTGTGGATTTGCTCGGGTCCCCCTGGAGGTGTGAAAAGCGCTGAGTCATTTCTCCTGTTTTCTAGGATCAGGGAAGAGGAGGAGAGTAACGGATGAGAGAGTTTTGCGGTTGCCTCTTTTGTTTGGGTGAGATATTGTGCATGCACTTCATATTAAAAGAAGAAACACACAAAGGTTTGATGGTCTGATGTTCTGTTTGCCGTTACTGTTACACTTCCTGCATTGTTTGTGTTTATGCAATTGGTGTTATAGTAAAATGTCAGCTCACTGAAGGCTGACAAGTGACCTTTTCTAAAAGGTCACCTACGGCCATCTTTACTTTGTGGAGCAGCCAGAGACACATTATCACCCACGGCAAGCATAATCATCATAACTCTGGGTTTCACATACAACAGACAATGAGTTGTGTTTTAGAAAATTTGAATTGAATTTGAAAATGATTAAGAAATATTCCATTGTCTCAGTATTGTCATTACACCATGAGCAAGACATTTATCTGTCGTCTGTAGTTGGGGCAGATCCACGTGTAAAAGTGGGTAAGTGTGTGAATATGAAATCGGGCAAGAATTTGTTCAAACTGTTTTCCCAGGGTAAATACTGTAAATGTTTAAAAAAAAAAAAAAAAAAAAGCACAGCTGGAGTTCCTGATTTGAGGACAGTGACGTATTCATCAAGAGCTAAGTAGGAGTAGACCACAAAAACATCCTTCCCTTCCTGTTAGGGGCCTTAAAAACCCCAGTCTTGAGCAGTAGGTCATAGTGGGGCAGGAAATGAAATGAGGCCCAGCAGTTCAGCATCAAGGGGTTAATTGCATCCAGCCTCAACGCAGACATGCAACATTAGCAGCTCCCTGGCCACAAATTCTGCAGCCTTGGATCAGAGCGCCTTTCATCTTCTAGGGATGTTTTTCATCAGCAGGTTCACAGGAAACAGAGGCCACAAGACTATATATCAGCCCCCAGCCCCTGCTCTGTCTGGGATAACAACCTACATGTCTTTTCAGTAAGCCATGGCTGCTCTCCAGCGGAGCTCATGGGAACTGAGGGGTTCCCCCACTTGGCCCATGGCCATTTAGGAGTGTGACTAGTGAAAGGGTCAGAGGCCAAGACTACAAGGCCACAGACTACCCAAAACACCACTGTACAGACATCATTTACATAGTGTACCTCCTTGCTTGCTTGCTTGCTTGCTGTTGTGAATGAGAGGATGATATGTATCTGTCCCTACATTGGCACTAGAACTGCAGCAGGGAACTTTTATGAGAGAAACATTCAGCTTATAGAATATGTATTAATGATGAATGAATACAGCTGTACAGTGGTTATGATATTGTTCTTGTATCAACTATGCATTGTATGTACTATTTTTGCACATTTCTTTGTTCTTCAGGTGGCAGAGAGAGACCCGAATCAGGACTGTGGCAGGTCGTCTACAAGGAGAAGTCGCTTACTTTGCTCCATGTGGGAAGAAGCTGCGTCAGTATCCTGATGTAATGAAGGTGAACCTACAATATGCTGCTTTATTTTATGGAAAGTAGATTTAAAGCCTTGAATGATTTCACATGCTCACTGTGTCAGTATAGCATTATGTAATTGCCCTCAGGTGGGAAATGATGACACGTGTGGTGATTGACTAGTTAATATGGCTGAAAGTTTTTACCAATGCTTTAATTAATATGCATTATTATTTTGCCTGCAGTACTTACTCCGGAATGGAATAACTGATATCTCACGGGATAACTTCAGCTTCAGTACAAAAATTAAAGTTGGTGACTTCTATGAAGCCAGAGAAGGACCAGAGGTAAATGTTTCTACTTGTTTTTGTAGGCAGCATCTCCCATTACCTCCATAACACAACCATCACATGACCTTTCATCATAGTATACTAATTATTTAGAATCCATATTTAGTTTCTTCACTGGAGGATGTCGACATTGATTCTGCCCAAATGTGTCACTTAATCATAGATAGAAAAGTAAAATAATATATAATATAATGTAATATATATTTCAATCTATCATTTTAGTCATACGATCTACGCCCCAACTTAAAGCTGCAATTTGTAATTGCAATGCCCACATCTGTTTGTTTTAAAAACCCTGTGTTAAAGGGAAATTAAACTGTTATGCCCACAATCTAGTAGACCAAATTGTATAAATTAACATGCCTGCTCGGTTTTTTTTTTTAATATTAAATGAAAAATGTATTTAAAATAAATTTTAAGCATCAAAAATAGTCTGCTACACAGCCTCAACACTGTAGCTATAAGTAGTTATGCTAGTCAACATGAACATCCATAAATTACAGCAATGACTAGATAATCAGTCTAGCGTTTTTTTTTGTTTCATTTGTTGGTTTTAATCAGTCTTTTTTTTTTCCCGTCTAATACCCCAGGGTTTACAGTGGTTCTTGCTGCCAGAGGAGGACATCGCTCCCACTATCATAGCGATGGATGGGAGACGCAGCCGTTGCACAAAGTCTGAGCACCAGCCAACAGGTGATGGCACTGCGGCCAGACAGTGGAAGTCTCATCCTCTTAATATTGGTGAAAATAACCTCCAAGATGTCAGTGATGCCAAGCTGCTCCGTAAACTGGAGGCTCAAGGTCAGTTTACATCTCTGTCAGCGGACCGGTTTAAGAGAAATCGACCATTAAACACAAACAGCTATTGGCTATATATTGTATCAGTTATTTTCACTTAGTGGTTTGGTGCATTTATCTTTTTTGTAAGGATAATTGACCAACTGGAGATAAAGTGATGTCACTTTCTGATATTTCCAGTCCGGCTTCAAAGACGTTTAACAGCTATGTAGAGGTTAAAAGCAGAATCATTTTCAAGTGGTGAATGCTTTTGTGTAATTTCCTCAAAATCAAGATGTAAGGGCTTCTTTCTAGAATCACACGTGGTAAAAACCATCTTTGAAGAGGCAGCAATATTGGTTTCTTAATATGCCATATTGCCATTATTGCACATAAAAACAGTAGCTCGTTGCAAAAACTCCAGACATCACGGTTGTTGAGAAGGATTTGGGGAAGTGTAAGAGTATCTGCGGGTCAGTTTTTCGTGTAAAGTTTTTAACTCGATGGGCTCTGTGAACATATTTCATCATGTTGCAGAAATAGCTCGACAGGCTGCTCAGATCAAAATGATGAGAAAACTTGAGAAGCAGGCCATGGCACAAGCTGCCAAGGAGGCAAGGAAGCAACAAGGTAAACAGCTGCTGTCTAGTCAGGCCTTTCTCCAACACTACATCACAGTGCTGTGTGCAAGCCCAATTTATTTGTCTTCCAGCAAAAATGGCTGCAGAGGAGAGGCGGAACAAGAGGGAGCAGATGAAGATTCTTAAACAGCAAGTAAGAGTTTTTCTTTGCATGTGTTGTTTAATTTTCCATGCAAAGCTTCATAACTCTCTGCAGCTGCTCTGTTCATATTCAGTTTGTGTGCTCCAAGGTGAAAAGTTTTTAAGCACAGTTGAATTGCTTTTGAAAATTCTACAAGGAAGTTGCTATCCTTCAAAATGCTGCACCTTTCTCATCTAAATAGATCCACTGTACTTCTTCACCC
>LKNJ01003428.1:30999-44695 GCA_002120245.1 Maccullochella peelii
CACACACACACACACACACTCTATAACATGCATGACTTAACAGTTAATTTATTTGATCTTGCCCTCATCCTTTTACCAGGAGAAGATCAAGCGCATTCAGCAAATTCGTGTGGAGAAAGAACTCCGTGCACAGCAAATTCTCGAGGTTCGTCCTGAAAGTTATTGCAGAAACATTCTAAAACACTTCCTTTCTGCTGTTGATAGGATTTTTAAAAAACCCAACCAAAGGCTATTCCTAAATTATGTGGTCCCACTTTCCGTCACATCCAGTGAGTACATGTGACTAATGCTTAATTGGTTTTTTGCAAAAGAGCCATTGAATATGAAAATCTCCTCAGACCGTGATGGAGCTTAATACAAAATACAGTATTTCATTAAGTAAGAGGTGGCCCAGAGTTTACCATGGCTAGGTGAAATACCTATTTAGCATTCCCTCACTAATAGAAGCTGTAAAGTATTTTAGCTTTTTATAAATCAAATTTCAGTTGACACGCTTGGCAAGCAGCTCTTAACAGGATTTTGTTGGGGCTATAATTACTGATAGAAATTTTGCTTAATTTATTCTCACTGCCTGCTGGTGTTTCATAATAACTAGAGTCACTTTGTCTTTCAGTGTTAATGGGAGGAAATAATCATCTCATTGCACAAGATTTCAATATGTTATATTTGAATTTATCAGTGAGCCACTGGCTCTATTTAGCTTTCTGTGGAATATTTTCCATTGACAGCATTAAGTGCAAAACAGATTGAAATAAAGCAATCTAGCAAACACATAGCAAACTTAGACATAATATTAAGTACAACACTTAATTACTATTTCTTGACCAACAAACCCGATTTCTATGTATTTTATACATTTAAGATACTTTTCCTACAGTAGTCCTTTATTATTTTCACTTGATGATTTTAATTAAGAAAATGATCTTGCCTAATTTTCATTCATCATAATTTGTCCCAATCAAATGTTTATTCATTCCCGTGGTGTACGTGTACTGTATGTGTTTTAAATAAGTTGCATGACCTGGTTTGCATGTACAGGCAAAAAGAAGGAAGAAAGAAGAAGCTGCCAATGCCAAAATATTGGAGGCTGAGAAGCGAAACAAGGTGAGTAAGACTTAAGAACAAACTCTGTGTGTGTGTGTGTGTGTCTCTGTGTGTGTGTGTGTGTGTGTGTGTGTCTGTGTGTGTATACGTGTGTATACGTGTGTAAACTGTTGCTTCTAGTCTCAAACTGCTGGCCTGGAACTTTAGCGAGATGTTGTTCAATAAGGCCAGACATTTGTGTACGCCTTTGAAATTATGTAAATTTCTGTGTGTATGTTTTCTAATTGAGTTCATCTGTTTTTTTGGGGGTTTTTTTTAAAGGAGAAGGAGATGCGAAGACTGCAAGCTGTCATACTGAAGCACCAGGTCGGTATCTTGTCCACGATCACATTATACTAAAGCCATTCTTCCTCTGTGTTTAAACTGAATCTCTTGGAGATGGTCTCTAACTAATGATCATTTGTGGTAGCCTAATGGAATTATTTTGTACAATATAATCAAATCAAATTATGCTTTGGGTGTTCTTGGTTGTATTTTTATGTTCGCTTACCATTGGTTGGGTTTTTCTTGCATTGATTTTCTTGTGTGATTTTCTATTTCTTAATACTGTGCCAACTCTTTCTACCAGGAGTTGGAGAGACATAGACTAGATATGGTATGGGTATGTTTGTTTCTGTACATTTAACAACATATTGTGAATGTGTTGTGATAAATGGTTGCCATCATAGCAATGCGTAAAGTGTAGCATTGGTTGCAGTCACACTACATTCTTTCCGCATGGCTTTTCCAGAACAGTGCACTGCATACGTCTGCGCTATTTGTCTCTCAGCGAAAACACAATCCATTATCCGCCTGATACGATCAAAAATGCCTTAACTCCACAGAAAATATAACAGGATGCAAAGCACTCTGATAGCCTGAAAGAACACCAGCTACCTATTACATTGTTTTTGTTTTGGATTGATTAAATTTAGGTACTCAAAGTCCTTTTACTCAACAACATGTGAGCCAACTTTCTAATCCATTCCATTACCTGAGAAAAGTCAATATACAGTTTGCACTCTTGCCAGTGATTTACACCACTGAGCTAATGAAAACAAAGTTCTTGTTTTTTATTATTTTCCTCATTTGAGATTTAAATGTTTTGTCATGGTTGTTCAATTGTGTGATTATTCTCACTAAATATACAGTATCTTAACTCTAAGGGAGGCAACTAGAGCATAGATGGACTAGGATGTCTTGATAGTGTCTTGTGACATTGTTCATCAGTTGATTATAAATTCAGTATTCTGCTTGTCCCTGTAACACTTAATATTTGCTGCTTGTAGTTTTAAAGCTCTTGGCCTGTGATTTTCAGTCTGCCGCTTGCCAACATGCTCAGATTAATAATGGCTGTCTCTAACTTTGAGCTAATGCTTTGTGTGTATGCATCACTACCCGCAATTTTGCTTTAAGTCTATCATTGTGTTCCATGTGGTTGAACTGTTTTGTGTTTTTACAATGTGCAACATTTTGATTGTGTGATGATTGTGAAAAATGGGTGATCTGTGTCACTTCTTCTACTGTGCATGTCACGGGGTTCATACTGTGTATTGCATAAATTAGCCCTTTTCTTTTCAAATAGTAGTAAGAGCGGTGAATAGAATAGAAACTATGTATCTGTGCTCTGCCAGGAGAGGGAAAGACGCAGGCAGCACATGATGCTCATGAAGGCTGTGGAGGCCCGTAAGAAGGCAGAGGTGGGTAACACCTGATGTGCTCCTTGTTTCTGGTCATTCCCGGTTACTGTTTTATTGTGTTTTCTGCTCCTTAGTAATTTCATGTGAAAGTGCAGAAAACTGCAGTCTGTAGTGGTGGGACACAATAATATAAATGTACATATTGTTAAATGTGTTTTTTTTTTTTGTTTTTTTTTATTGCGTCCACCCACTTTCATTCTGAGCAAAAGGACAATATTCTGCAGCAGAGTCAATGATACTTTCTCTTGGATGTAGGAGAAAGAGCGTCTGAAGAAAGAGAAGAAGGATGAGAAGCGGTTAAACAAGGAGAGGAAACTGGAGCTCAGAAGGCTGGAACTGGAAAAAGCGAAAGAGCTGAAGAAGCCAAACGAAGACATGTGTTTAGCAGATCATAAGGTATTCACACAGTGTGAAGCTGCTTGCAGATGAAAATGAGAGTCCATGTATGTCATCATTGATAGTCTCCATCTGTGGGGTAGATGTGTGTGTGGAAAGATTGGATTTTCCACCAGCACAGGGATTTTTTTGACATGGAAATCAATCATTATAATCACTGTAGGAGCTATAGGCATGAAGATTAGAAATGCTTTTGACAAATGTATGGTTTCATTGTTTCACTGTCAGATCTACCAAAATAGATGCATAATATCACTAAAAGCATCTGGAATTGATTTTAAAAGAAAGCAGGTGTAGGTCAAAATACTGCCACCAAGTGGCTCCTGATGCCAAAACACCAACCAGAGTATTATTGAATTGAAGGCTTTATTCATAACATTTCTTTAAGAAATGAACAACTAGTCTGAAACAGTTCTCAGTAAGCCTGACAAAATATTTAAAACTAACAAATGATAATCATGTTTTCTGGCCAATCAATATTACATCTATTTCTTTGGCAAGGGAAGTTTATTTGTATAGCACCTTTTAACAAGCCAGTTCAAAGTGATTTACATAAGACAGAAAGGCATTAAGAAAATATATAAAAGAGACACAAGGCAATATAAAAAGACACACAAATAAAATTTTAAAACGATTAAAACAAAATAAAATAGAAGATTAAAAAAAATAAGGAGCAATAGAATAAGACAAAGTGCAAGATATGTAGTAGTCCCAAGTTTAACTTTAAAAGTGGCAAACAGTTCTGAGCAGATCTCAAGTTTTTTTTGGGAGTTTGATCCAGATATGTGGTGCAGACTATGTATTTGGCTTAAACCATTTAGTGCTTTATAAATCAACAGTAATATTTTAAAATCACTTCTTTGACAAACAGGAAGCCAGTGTAAAGAGCTGAGAACTGGAGTGATGTGGTCTCTCCTGGTCTTAGTGAGGACTCTAGAAGCAGCATTCTGAATCAGCTGCAGCTGTCTGATCGACTTGTTAGAGAGGTCTGTGAAGGCAGTGTCACAGTAGTCGAGCCTACTGAAGATAAACGCATGGACACATTTTTCAAAATCCTGCTGAGACATAAGTGCTTTAATTCTTGATATATTCTTAAGGTGTTGGTGGAGTGATTTTGTAATTGTCTTAATGTGGATTCTTTGTGTACAGGGACTAGATACAAATTGTTTAGAGATGATAAATACAACATATTTTATTTTAAAAATCTTGCTTGTATTTCTCTCCAGCCACTTCCAGTGTTGTTCCGGATCCATGGTCTGGTCTTAGCAGGAAGTACCTTCTCTGACTGCCTGATGGTGCTGCAGTTCCTGCGCAGCTTTGGGAAGGTCCTGAGGTTAGACATAAATCCAAACATGCTCAACCTAAGTGACCTTCAAGAGGGGTTGCTCAACATTGGGGCCAGTATGGGCAAGGTGCAGGACTTGCTGGTGAGCATGCTCTCTGCAGCTGTGTGTGATCCTGGTATACCTGCAGGCCACAAGGTGAGAGTCTGTTAATGTACTTTGGACTTGGATCCTGTACTGTGATTTATGTGTGTACGTGCACATAAATACACCTGCTACTATGTGCCCATTAAATGTATTGATTCACGTAACTATTGTACAAATATCACTTTTCACTGCTTCAGTTATTGAAAATGAAGAGTCTGTTTAGGAGTGTTTAGAGTAGTTATTACAAATATACATTTAAAACCATAATTTTAATTAATTCCCCAAGGCCATTTGTTAATGCTCTGCTGTATGGTGTAATCTGTCTTTACGTGATTTTACATTACATTATTACATTTCTTCATATTAAGAGGCTGTCTCAGGCTGTGTACATTGAGTGAGATGTGCATACAAGGACAAGAGACTGCCAACTAAAATGTCAACCATGTTTCATAATAATCCGCACAACCTAGAAGTGTCCCAGACACTTCCCAGGGATCACTTAACCACTTAACATTGCTTACTTTACTTTTCAAAGAGCTATACCCTTCACCTGTGCTCTGCTTTCATGGGTCAGAGTATATAAAATGGAATTCTGGTTTTAACTTGGTTGGTAAACAAAATGTAATAGTTTTGTTTGTGTTTTGAAACACTCTATTTCTGTCAGAATAAAACGGCCTTGGGGGACCACCTGACTAATGTGGGGATCAACCGAGACAATGTGTCTGAGATCCTGCAGATCTACATGGAGGGTCACTGTGAGCAGACACATCTGGCCCTCAGCCTCAGGACGAAGGCTTTTCAGGCCCACAGCCCGTCACAGAAGGCCTCCATGCTAGCATTCCTGGTTAATGAGCTCTGCTGCAGTAAGGCTGTGATCAGGTGAGGGTCTTGCCTCCTTCTGACAGTCATTTTGTCTTTGATATTTCTGTTTAACAAATAAAGCAAACTCAGTTTTTTGTAGGGCAGTAATGTTAATGGACTATTCATAGTAAACTAAACTACCATTAAAATAAATCCTGGTCACTTTAAGGCTTTGATACATTTGTGTTAAATAAATGATTGTTGACCTGTGAAAATGATTCAGAGCATTGTATAAACAAGTGTTCCTTATGTACCTGAAGCAAACAAGTTCATCTCTGTGCCTGAGAGTGGAAAGTATTGGCTTGTTTTATTCATGGGGCTTCAATTTTAATGGAATAAAAGAAGTATCAAAAGGAATATAACAAATCATGGTCTGATGGACAGTTTCACAAGGTTGCATCAAACTGCGTGTCATCAATTTTTCATTAGTGCTGGTCACACTTTGAAACACATCTGGTGCAAATGCATCATTCTCTTTTTATTATACAAAAGGTCAGAGAAACATCCATTTCAATATTGTCTTTACAGTGAGATCGACAAAAACATAGATCACATGACCAACCTGAGGAAGGATAAGTGGGTTGTTGAGGGAAAGCTTCGCAAGTGAGTATATGCGTCATCTAAGCTGTTATTGGAAGATTCAGTGCTTATACTATGTGTTAGTGAATGACATGGCGATGCTGAAACAATCCGAATTGCACATATGAACTGTACTCTACAAGCTGACTGTCCATTTTTGTCCTCAAAGACTGAGGAGCATCCATGCCAAGAAGACAGGGAAGAGAGAGAGCAGCGTTGGGGGAGAGGACAGCCACACCTTTGTCATCCCCACTGCCAGAAACAAATGCAAGAGGAAAGACGGGGACAGTGAGGAGGAAGAGGACGACGACGACGACAGTGAAGACCAAGGAGACGACGACGATGAGGAGGAAGACGAATCGGGGGGAAAGAAGGGGAAGAAAGCGGAGATATGTGAAGAGGAGGTCAGTGACAGCATGATGCTTTTGCTGGAGCCAGCGGCTAAATCAGTGTTTGTTATAGTAAATGTCAGCCTGTCCACTGGCCTCACACTGAGATCTTTTCATCTAGGACACCAGTGTACACTCAGCCAGCATGGAGGAGCTGGAGAAACAGATAGAGAAAACATACAAGGTAAATTGAACCAGATGAGACACTTTTTTTTTCTTCTCAGGATCAGCTAATCAATGAATTTAATAAATGTACTTTCTGTCTCTGTAGCAACAGTGTCAGATCAGACGGAAGTTATTTGACTCATCTCACTCACTGCGCTCCATGGCGATTGGACAGGACCGCTACAAGAGACGTTACTGGGTCCTTCCGCAGTGTGGTGGCATCTTTGTGGAAGGCATGGAAAGCGGAGAAGGTGCAGACCAAAACTGATGAGCTCAGATTTGATTCAGTTTTGTCCTTGTTCACCATGTACAGGATTGAAATGTGAATGATTTTCGTGCACTCTGCCCAAGCTGACTTTAACCTTTCATGTTACTCAGGTCATGAGGAGGTGGAGAGAGAGAAGAAAAGACAGAGGACTGCTCAGGTGGTCAGGGTAAAAGAAGAGCAGCTGGAAGAGACAAAAAAGCCAGTGGTCTCCACCCCAGCACAGAGCACCATTGGTGATACATCCACACCAGAGAGCCAGCAGGACAAAGACAGCCTCAATCTCTTCCTCCAAAAACCTGGCTCTTTCTCAAAGCTCAGCAAACTCCTTGAAGTAGCCAAAATGGCTCGAGATTCAGACATCTATTCTCACAACAGTCATACTGCTAAAGTCCCTACTACTTCATCTTATCCCTCATATCCCACCTCTCAGACAGCCACAACTCAGCAGGGACTGATGGATAAAGCAGACCCTTCAGTGCCATCTCTGCTTAGTGCCCCCCAGCTCAAAAGCAGTCCCTGGATAACCTGCAGCCCCCTGTCTATCCTCCATGACGACCAGCTCTCCAAGATACTGACGGAAAAGAACAACCAGTGGTTTAGCCTCTTGCCTCGCTCTCCTTGCGACGAGTCCTCAGCCACCTCTGGCTCCGGCCCCCCAGCCTCCTCCTCTCCTCTACAGACCATCAGCACCAGATCACCTTCCTCCCTCTCCCCTAATCCCCTAGCTATAGCCAGCTCCAGTGCTCCTGCTGGGATCAATAACATGCAGTCGTCTGTCCTTCAGGTCAGTGGATAACAATAATGCTATCTTCGTCTCAGTCGCAATTATTTCAGATCATGCTGTGCTTTTTTAGACACACTGACACGTGTTCCAAGTATTATTCGATATTACATGACCATAAAATTGTCGTCGGATCATAATTTGAAGTGTGTGTATTTTTCCTCTCAGCAAGTAAAGTCTGGCATTCATCAAAGCAGACTGGCGCTGTGTGACATGTCCAGCGCTGCGATAAGTCCCAGCCTGCCCTTCTCTGGTACTTCTCTACCCCCCATGCTGGATCTGGCCTCCCAGCATGCAGAGGGTAATGGCAACAAGGTCCTCCTCCTGGCAAATAATAACTCTGTCAACAAGAGTGAGACCCCAGAGCCCTCGAGTGACAAGCCCGCTTGTGCCTCTTTCCCTGCTGTGGAGGTGGCCAAGACCCAGGACTACCCTTGTCCTCAGCCTATCCCCGAGGGTAAGAATGGCTCGCTGCCAGTATGCACAAGTGAAATATGCTGGACTAAAGACACTCACTGCCCAGACAGCACTGGAATACATGCTGTGACGACTGTCAGTCAGTTATACAACTTCCCTATGTTGCTAAAATTAAACAATTATGTGACATTAGTTTTTAAATGTGTGCATGTGTGTGTTGGCAGAGATGCTGTGCGGCTGGTGGAGGGTGTCAGACATAGAGGAACTGCACAGTCTGGTCAAGGCCCTCCATAGCCGAGGCACCAGAGAGAAGGTCTTGCAGAAACAGATCCAAAAACATATGGAGTATATGACCCAGCTCTGTGCCAACAGCAAAGATGGTTGGTCCATATTTCCTCTGCTCTCTTTAAGTCAAGAGTCAACAGGATATATGCAGTGATATAAACATATTGTTATTTGACCTCTTGTGATGTGGCACTTGGTCGCCTTACATTAAATACAATGAGATTGCTTTCAGTAGGCAGTAGTTAGCTAATTTTTGTTTGTGTGGCGGCAGTGTTTGATGTGGCAGAGCTGGAGAAGCAGGAGGTGAGTGAGGAGACAGTGGAGAGTTGGTGTGTTGAGGAGCAGGCCATGGAGGTGGACATCAGCCTGCTGCAGCAGGTCGAAAATCTGGAAAGGAAAGTCATCTCTGCCAGCCTGCAGGTCAAGGTACAGGCAAATGAGCATCCTACTCTTTCATCTTCTTGCAGCTTATACAGATAATAAACCACAGTTTTTTCCAAATTCATTTTATGTATAATTTCATGAGTAATTCTCCAGTATATATTCGATAGGCTCATGTGTTCTCACTTTGTGTCAAAGTTAACTACGGTCATCAAATACTGTGTTGCAATGGCCATATTTCACCATGTCTCCCTCAGGGCTGGATGCATCCTGAGCCGCAGTCAGAGAGGGAGGATCTGGTTTATCATGAGCACAAGCTCCTCTCTTCCCCTGCTCCAGAGAAGAAGGGACAGAGAGAAACCAGCCAGGAGGAACTTCCTGGCAGCGTGGTGCGACGGCCCAACAATCCGCTTGATATAGCTGTCATCAGGCTGGCAGAGCTGGAAAGGAACATCGAGCGAAGGTAGGAAAAGAAGACACCCATTAGTACAACCTTTCAGATCAGACTGGATAATGTTACTGTACATGCTCCTGAACCATCTTCTAGTGGTGATGGTGAAGGTTCATCCCACACTGATTCTAGAGAGTCTTAACTTCTCACTGTGTAATGCTGTTTCCCTTATTTTTTTATTTTTGTATATTGGTTGTTTATGGCTGATATCATTCAGTGTGATAATGTTACAGACTGTCCATGTGAATGCTGTACAGTTATGCTGCAGTCTCACTTTCTGTGACCTCTAAGCAGTGAGGAGGAGGTGGCTCCAGGGATGAGGTTGTGGCGTAAAGCCCTCGGTGAAGTCCGCAGCTCAGCTCAGCTGTCACTCTGCATTCGGAAGCTGCAGAAATCCATTGCCTGGGAACGGTCCATCATGAAAGTGGTTAGTGACCCCTAATTTCTCTCTCTCTCTCTCTCTCTCTCTCTCTCTCTCTCTCTCTCTCTCTCTCTCTCTCTCTCTCTCTCATATATAATCACAGATTTGTTTATATCATTTTATCACATACGTTTAAACACCAATTTGAAGATGTCCTTCATGAAGATCAATCTTTAAGGCTGTATGACTTCTCATTCCATTTCATAAAAACTACTGTATAGATTATAATTTAACTTACATAAGCCTCTTGAAAAGAATCAAGGATAACACAATATATCTGCACAGCTTGTGTCCTTTTTAAAGGGGGGTTGTTGTGAGGCAAAGGGTGAAAAGAAAGAAAAGGTTTGTTAGCAGCATCAATTTACAATACATCATCACCAGGCAACAACCATATCACATAATAGCCCAATCAGTAACAAATCAACATCATTCAATATGCCTGGCTGCACAGAACTGCATAAATCACTAGTTTTCATAGTGATGTATATCAGTTTGAACTACATATGTTTGGTGTTTTCAGCACTGCCAGCTCTGTCAAAAGGGGGATAATGAAGAACTGCTCTTACTCTGTGATGGCTGTGACAAAGGCTGCCACACATACTGCCATAAACCCAAGATCACTACAGTACCTGACGGCGACTGGTTTTGTCCCACTTGTGTAGCGAAGGTACACTAGCATGCCCTGAGACTCTTTTCTTTTGTCATTTATTTAATGACATTTTTTTTTACTATTACAGCAGATCTAAGGGGACCCCACGGCATGCGATTGTCGAATGATAACATAGCTGTATGACATGTACGCACCCAAATTAATTTGATTTGAATATGATATGTTTTGTGTGTCTCTACACCATTCTTCTGTGCGTTCTGTCATTCAGGAAAGTGGTCAATCCCCGCGGAGCAGGAAGCAACAGAGCCGAACAGCTGGAGGAGGGAAGAAAGGCAGTGAGGTAAAACGAAATGGTAAGCCATCTGCGGTAGGAGAGCTCATCAAAGAGGAAGCTGCCAGCAGCAACAGTGTGCCAAAGAAAGGTACCAAGGAGTTCAAGAAGAGGAAAGGAGATGACAGCCCGCCCAGCTCCCAGGCCAGACATGACAGCCCTGTCTCCTCGGCAAAAAAAGCCAAAACGGCCAAAGACAACAACACAAATGGGCTGGCGATGTGCCGGTACGCATGGACACATACTTACTACATGCTTAGGACCTAGAAGCAATTTACTTTACCTCTTCTCAGTGTTAAAAATTAGCTCCTGGTGCTACATGTATAAGACAATCACCCTTGTGTAGTCATGAATCTATGACAATCAAAACAACCATTTTACTGTGTCATTTTACATCCTATCAAATCCTAAAATCAAGTGGTGAAACTAGAGTGAAAATACATCAAATTATATTAGAATTAGAATGATATAAGTGATCAGCTTTGTTTGCTGCTTGTTCTCTCCAGAGTGCTGCTGGCTGAGCTGGAGGCCCATCAGGACGCTTGGCCCTTCCTCACGCCGGTCAACCACAAAGCTGTCCCTGGATACAGGAAGGTCATCAAGAAGCCCATGGACTTCTCCACCATCAGAGAAAAGCTCACTAACAACCAGTATGTTTGTGTCATTGTCACAGTGTTGGGTTTTAAGAAGATATGGGTTATAAGGATATGTTTTTCATGCAGATTTTATGTGCTTGTATTTCATAATGTTTCATTTTTGATTTGGATGCTGCATATAAATTCAAATGAAAACCTTTTTCTAATAATTACAGGTACTTCAATTTGGAGACTTTCATCATTGACGTGAACCTGGTTTTTGAGAACTGTGAAAAATTTAATGAAGATGACTCAGAAATTGGACGGGCCGGACACAGCATGAGGAGATTTTTTGACAAACGATGGACTGAACTGCTGGATTAAAAAAAACCCAGTGTGGCTTGTCTACGCTACACTCTACATATCAAACTTCCATCTTCAGTGTTGGAGGCCTCCTCTGCACCTGTGACACTAAATCAATACAAAGTTATAATAACACTGGTGCAATGTGAAAGGACAAATTCTCCTGCTGAGAGAAGACGCTTCATGGTTTTAATATCTTAAAGTGCAATACTGTTTTCTTTATCAAAATGCACTGACTCTTGGACTCAATATTGTATTTGGGAAACAAAGATTTCCACCATAGATAGGTCATTGACTTTTTTTAAATTTTATCACCAGTACTTTAGCTTAGTGTATATGTGTTTATTTATTTTCTTAAGTATTTATGTTACAGTCAGTCTTTTGTAAGAAAAAGCAAGAAATGGCACACCGCTTCAAAAAAAATAAATCTAAATATTGTGTTATGGACTATTGAACAAGCCAATCAAAAAAAAATTGTTTACAGCTTTTTGACTATAAGGTGCCAGCAGTACTACTGTTCATCTGCGTTTGAGTTAATTGTGTGAAATACAAGGAGGTATCGCTGTCACTATTTACAAGTCTTATTTCAAACGTATAGAGTGTACAGTACACACAGTACAGTTAGAAATATTGTTAATGCATAAGGATGATTGTAGCACTTAATGTCTTATACTGTACTTTGCCTGTGCTGAATATCCACTCAACACTGTGGTCTCCTCAGTATTGTAGTGCCTGACCTCTGACCTCTAAACAGTGTATGGAGGAGTGTGATTTTTCTTTTCTTCTATTTGTCAGTGTGTGTACTGTATGTGTGTCCTGCACAATATACTGTAGGAAATCCTTACACAAAATGTTAAACTCATTAGAGCTTTTCCTCTGAAAAGAATCGATGTGGTGCATATAGTGTGCTTTTATCTCCAAGCATTTCCTTCAGCCGGAGTCTTTCACACATCCTGCGGACAGACGTGAAACCTCCACTGGGCTTTAATCCAGCTGGGAGTCGGACAGTGTCACGGTCCACTAGACGCGTCTCAAGACAGCTGAAGCCAGAAGACTTGAATTAACTGTATTTTATTATGAATATTGTGAAATGAGTAGCGACTTTTGTGGGAATATTATTTTTAAATAGTGGGTGTGTGGCACAGATAAAATAAACCTGTTTTTCAAAATAACAATGTTAGGCCCTTACTATCTCCCCCATTTAGGCTTATTAGTGGGAATGCTGATTCAGCATTCACACTATTGTTATCCTGTTCTTTATTATTCTGCTGTTCTTATTCTACTGACGTACGTTTTTCGCTGGCCTACTACTTCAGCATACTTTCAGCTACAGAAACCATTCCGCTATCAAAATGTTCAGCTCTTTAAGGACATTTATGCTTGTATTTAACTTTTTAATACATTTTATACTTTTAAAAATATTAAGCTTTTTAAAAAAAAAAATTTACAATGTAAGTCAATGGAGAACCCTCTTTAACTTGCTCTACTTTGAAATGCTTCTGCTTCCGCATACTTTTAGCTACAGACTCTATTTAAACTTTAAACAGGTCACAAGATGTTCAGCTATTAGACTTGTATTCAACTTTTTGATATCTTTTACAGTTTTTCATAAATCACAGTTTCAGTTTTATGCTTTTTTCAATCCTTTTCTGAGTTTATAATTGGTGTGTGTGGGGCGGAATGTTTAAAGGTAGAGTGGGTGACATCATTGCCCAGAGTGGAAGGCAGCTGTAAAATCGTCTTGAAAATTTCTGTTCAACTTGCTCTCGTTTCCACAATTTTCATTCTTCATACATAATTTCACCTCAGAATGTAGACAAACTTGTCCTGGTTCACATCATGTAACTATTTAAGCCATAGGACATACAGTTTTTGAACTGTCTGCCTCCAAGCATCAGAAAATCCTTCAACTGTCTCATTGACTCTAATGATATTTCGTCTCCTACGGTCTTGAGCAAAACACAAATGAGTGGTGTTTTGAAACTGTGATTTCTCTGCCTTTTTTTAACTTTGCCCACACAAGTTTTACATCAACGTGTTCAGCAATGCCTCCTGGTGCTGACAGTAAAGTCATTTCACACATACGAGCTATGGTTTTTGAATGATGGTTCTGAGTGAAACTTTTACAGGTTTCTCTCTCTGTCTCAATGACTGAGCACTTTTCAGGCAACATTAGTTACACGCACAGCTGATGTTGATAAACAAATTAA
>LKNJ01003429.1:0-19498 GCA_002120245.1 Maccullochella peelii
TTCCCTCGCTAGTTGCATTTTCTCAATTTGCTGGGAGAGAGGGTTCTAGCAGAATCTGAGGGTGGGAGTTACACTTTATTATAAAAGCAGGATTTTGCGGTTATAGTTTGTTGAGGTAGAGCTAAGTATTTTGTATAAGACAGCCACTAATGATTCTTCTTCATTATGGATTAATGAGAAATACTGTCACAGTGACACCTTCACAATGCTTGTTTTGTCCAACTAACAGTCCAAACCCCAACATTATTAAAAATAAATTAAAATGCTTAAAATAAAAGCAGAAACAAAACATTATCAAAATAGTTGCCCACTAATTCTTTGGCAATCAACTAATTGATGAATAATTGTTCAGCTGTACTTAAACAATTGGATAGTTTAATATAACAATCTATATTGTTATATTATATATATATACAAAACAATCTTAATGGATAAAGTAACTAGTAACTGAAGGTGTCGGGTAGCTACAAAGAAAAAAATATATACAACATCTTTTGTACCAGTGTGTTTACAATGCATCATTTGGTATCTTTTAAGGCATTCTTTCTACATCATTATTATTCGGCAGTAAAATGTTAAAGACCCTGTAAAACCATGAATATAATTATGACTTATAAAGAGATTTAGTAGATTATTAGGGACTTAAATACATGTTTTATATATCCCTATGTATAATATATATACATCACAGCTGAGCAAGTCATGTGACAGACAGGTCCCTCAATGTACCCTAAAATCTGAACAGTACAGGTCTGACTGCACTGAAGACACATTGAGGACGCACTGAGATTCGATTGCTCATCCGATCGAATATGGCCATATTCTTTTAGCAGTGTGTACACGAATGTGTCCTGGGCCACATTGAAAGACCACCTACTGAACTGATGTCCTCGTTGCATGCCAACGGCATCATATTAAAGTGCGAAACAACAAGAAATAAAGATATAGAGTGCGTCAAACATCTTGGGTGATTTGGTTTGCAAACGTCTTCTTCTTTTTCTTTTAATTTCCGGCAGATTAGGCACAGGAAGCGCATTGTTGCCTCCCACTGGTTAAAAACAATACTGCATTTGGTCTTTGCAAATGGAAATGATGTATATTTACAGATACAGTGATGTATATGATGTTTATTTGCATATAGAGCGGGGAAGTGAGATCTGATCACAAGTGGTCGCACGTGGAGGCACATTCTAATGCCAGGTGTGAACTGACGTACTTAGAGCTGTCCACTTGTGATCCGATCAGCCAGGACGCATGTTAATGCCATGTGTAAACAGGGCCTCAGTCTTGTTTTGATGTGTGTGATTTTTCCCCTTTTCCTTGAATCTTAACATCACGATCACAAATGAATAAAAGGCTAATTTTAAACAGATTTTCTGAGGCTGTCGGCACTGAAGTCTTTTTAGCTTCAGTCAGGGGAAAGGAGACAAATGCATGGCCAAAGTTGCAGCTCATTTTTATATGAAACCTTTGCCATTATTTGATCTTTTTTATTATCATACTTTTATTTGTTCTCTCTGAAGATAGCGGTTTCCATTCAAAGCACAGACTCGCTCTCTGCTGAGCGACTGACATCCTTCTATCTTCACTGCCACTGCCAGCATGCTCCGTGGTCCCAAAGCCCACGTAAATGTCATAGATTAAACTGAAACATATTGTTGGATCAGATGCACTGGAGTAGAACCACTGCCTTTTCTGCTGTATACAAGCAGACATATTGTCACCCCTATTAGGCAAACTGGTATTGATGCAAGCAATCTATTTGATCCCTGACCTCTGTGAACACCGGCCTTGTTCTTGGATTAAACATCATGGCTTGTGCATGTTCTCCATCTATTTGCAGAGTGTCAAAGTTCAGCCATTGCAAACAATTTATGCACAACGCTGTCCATCACAGTCAGCTTGACTAATGTGCAAACCTCTGAATAATCATGGAGGAGAGAGGAGAGAACGGAGAGACAGAGATAGGGACGAAGTGAGAAAGAGTCATTAAGGAAAAGGAATGGGGAGTGGCGGGGAGTCATCGGGCACGTTGGCGACTGGTAATGTGTGATCGGATGGCGGGGACACGACCCTTGTAATTGCGAGGTGTCAGAGCATGCTGCTGCCACCACAGAGGGCTGGCTCCGAATCCGGGTGACACTGGGTGACACCGCAGGGGCGGGGGAGTGGGGGTTCAGGTCAAACCGGATGACACCTCATAGTCAAAGGAGGTGACATCTGAATCGAACACCAGCCGGGGAAGATTTACAGGCATTTGTTTCAGTAGAAGAATCAGCAGTTAAATTGGTAAATTGGCTACTACAGTTGATTTGAACACATTATTTGAATGCATATTTACAGTCATATCAATGATTTTGCATTTGAATAATAAAATGTAATATATATATATATATATATATATATATATAGAGAGAGAGAGNATATATATATATATATATATATATATATGTATAGAGAGAGAGAGAGAGAAAGAGAGAGCGAGTGAGCTAACTGTCACTGTTTGTGTGTTATTGGGCATATGAACGTCATCAGGATTCCACTGACATGCAGCGGAGAAGGTAGGGACTGCATTGTCCTTTCTGCGTCCTAATGTTGGCCACGGGGCTCAACCAAATTCCCACACTATTTAGCTCTTTGATGAAGAGTCAAATAGCTTAAACTAGACAATTTGGGCACCTCAAAATCCCATGGCAAACAAAGAAACTGAAATTTAATACCCAGATATGTCCTGTAAAGTGACAGGAATGTGTAAAATCTCTGTATAAATGTTACTAATTGACTTAAAACCACTGCTGACATCTGTCCTTCAGATCACTGACTCAGACTCAAGCCACTCCCTCCTGATCTGCAGTAACCTCTTCCCCTCCAGTCCTAGCCACCTGGCCTTCTCTGCCCACCTGCTCACCCGTTTCCACTTTTCCTCTTCAGCCCTGCAGTATTTTACCAGCCCTTTTCCACTCAATTGCCAGATCGTCAAAGTTGCATGTGATTTGTACTTTGGCTTTCGAGCCACTGGAACCTTAACCCAACTGCCCGTTTACCTGCGCCTGCCTGTAAGCCTCACTTTGAAAATAAATCATTAACTCTACCACTCTGCCTGCATTGTCTGCATTTGGGTCCAATCCTGCATTTCCTGAGTCGTGACAGAGCGTCAAATAAAGTGGGTACTTTCCAAGGTTACGTTTTGTTTAGTACGAAATTCCCTTGTAAGTAGGTCTGATGCCTGGACAAAATGCCAGCCATAAACCTACATGTGACTGCCAGATGCCAACATGAGTCAGCTAACCCAGACTGCTGAAGCCAAACTCCAGAATGCATATTTGAACAAAAAGAGGACTCTGGATTTTGTCCCCCATTTCTTACAGTGTAGTCGGTTTGTGAGGGTATTACTTCACAGCCTGTGTGGAAAGGTGGGCTGATTACAGTGACCCCATTAGTCATATTGTATCTGAGAGTTGTATTAGAGGGGAACTCCAACAATTTTACACCTCAAAGTCTGTTTCCAGGTGTTGGGGAGTTCTACTGTTTTTAAAGTACTATAAAGTCTTCAGTGTCTTCAGAGGGAGCTGTGTGAAGTCAGATAAATGTCCTCAAGTGATGTCACTTGAGTCAGCGTCAGTTGGGGCTGAAGACTACAAGTAGTCTTGGCAGAAGCCCAATGCCAAGTCAGTGGCATCTTTTAAGACAGACTTGAAAAAATTGGAACCCATGATTTACACTTTATCTCAAAGGTAAGAATGAGTGGCAGCCAGAGTTGGAATGAGTTAAGGTCTAATTTGAAAAGATTGGATTCCATGCTATTTTTGATTTTAAGAAGTCAAGGACTTGAATGTCTTTTATAATTACAGCAACAGGAACCTTTTTGTATGCATGTCATTTTATGTATGTCTATCCCCCACATTTAAACGCATAAATCTATATGTTGACCCGTGTGACTACACAGGCTAGCTTGAGTGTCCATCCTGCATATCAAGCATATATCAAGCAATAAAACACAGTATTATTAGCAGTTATTAGCAGGCCAAAACACATTCAAACACTCCCTGTGAATAAATGTCAGTCTGCCATCAAGCTGCCACTGTGACAACAAACTTTCCCTCTGTGCTCCACCAGGACAAACTGCACCTACAGCGCTGGCACTTCAGCAGCCCCGTCTGCATGCCACTGTCAGGGTGAAAGGCTGTCGAGTGGAGACGGAGAGCGAGAGGTTGAGAGAGGCAGACATACACAAAGAGAGAGAGGTAGTGGTGGGGTGGGGGTGGGGGTGGGGGGTGGGCCTGTTGAAGTTGAAACCTGTTCTTTTGTGGCGCCCTGCCTTCTGATCATTTACATCAAGTTGACATTCGGAGAGTTTACTCTGGGGTCTGTAATTGTATTCTTTCGCCAGTTCTGCATTGCCAACCGTGAAAATGGAATCTTATCAACCCTGACCAATTTTTAATGTACAAAATGAATTGGCAGGGGTTCAAAAACGGGGGAGCTACAATTCAAATCAGGTGAATGATACACAGCTATTTTTTTTTTCAGTGTATGATTGAGCTGCCCACCACCACCCCCGCAACCTCCCACCACCTTATCACCCCCCCTGCATTCAACTATCACATTACACTGGATTTATTTTTCTTTCAAAGCAAGGGGCGAGCATGGGAGTGGGCAACTCAAGGTAAAAATAAATGCCTGTATGAGTTTCTGTGTGTGTATTCATGCATGCTTGTATGTATGTGGATATACATACATACACCAGTGTTGATTCTGTATGTGTGCATGTTTTTCTGTGTGTGTAGGGTGGGGTGAAGAAAATGTGTCAGCAAAATGGCACAAGGGGTTAACTTACCACATATTCACAGGCACCTCTCAGGTGAGTGAGCTAATTGGACTGATGACCTACAACAAAAAAAGTGCAGCCACCAGGTGAAGTTACGCCACTGCCATAGCCAGACATCTTGTGAAATGCAAATGTATGGTTGTTTTTCCTTTGAGATCAGGGTTGGGTGTGAATTTGGAAATGGTTTGTGGGAGAGAAGTTCCTACAGGTCACCACGAAAACGCCACTTTCCTTCATGAAACAGTGTGTCCTCAAAGTCAGGACCTTTGTGCTCTGCGGCGGGAGAACTGCGTATATGGAAACATCCCAAAAGCAGGATTGGAATTAAATGACAATTCTGGCTTATTGTCATAGTTTTGTCCATCATTTCTGTCAGTTATGATAAGATTGTACTCACCAAAGTAATTGCTGGGATCTGGGAACTCAGTTATATTGCTACAACAAAGGCCAAAGAGGCAACGGAAATGATCAGTCACGCGTCACCCCAAACACCTCATCTAAACCACTTTATTTGGAGGTAAAACCTGAAACTGAATGCACCTCAAATATTGCTAATAATCCCTCATTGTACAGTAAGCAAAGTAGGTCAAAGTTTTGATGGTGGTTTTACTGACAGTTTGGGTAATGGAAATGTTTGCCTTTGATTTTTCTACCAAATAAGTTGACATTATTTGCTTACAACTTCTCTAATCATGTGACTACTCATGTTTGTTGTCCCGTCTGACTCCTTTTTAGGGATGTTGCCGTGTTCCCAGAGTTCTTATTGTTACTGCTAGAAACGATGGCCAAAGACCTGAATTATCCTTTAATGACTGGAAATTGCCTCTGAAATTCATCTGGTGTCAACAGATCTGTCATGTGGCAAGTGTTCAAAGTTATTCAACCATCAAATGACCAAAGACAGGATTATAACTGGAATATCAGTATGCACATAAATATACTCAGTGTCAACTAAGTTCACGAATTTTGTCAGACCACTAATGTGACAATCAATTCCACATGTTTAGTACTCATACATTCATTTATAGTTTACGGGTTTGTTTATTTGAAAGTGACAGTGCACGTTAATAAATGTTGACAGTTTATATAGTTGGAACAATGTCAATGCTTTAGCAGTGTTAAAATATAATAAAGCTTTTGTGAAGGTAAATAGGGGCTTTATCAAATGGCCCACAGTTGTATTTGACATATGACATCAGTATAGTACATGGGAATGTAATGGACATGGTTGCAACTACACACACCTGAGTGACACACAGTTCACCAACCAGTTTGCCATTCACATTGAGTGATAAGCTTAATATGATATATGGCAATGCTACAAATAAACACTCTCTGGTGCATTAGTACGGTGGCCCTGAGAGCTCTTAAGAAAAGACACGGAAATGGACAAAACAAGAGCAAATCAAGAAAACATCTTCATCAATTGGATGACACATGTACAGCATTTTTTTTTAAAGCGCTGCAAAGTGAGAAAATACAACCAAATAGACAAAAGACAACAAAATACTGAAAACACAACCACTTAATGGAAATTCAATACATAATAATTAACTAATGTTATGTTTTTGGTTTTTTGTTATTTTAATGCTGTAGTTGCATAATCCAGATATTATGTACTGTTATTTGAATTGGTGGGCAAGTAATCAGCATCAGTATAATGATTCAGTAATATCTGAATCATGCAATCAGAATGTTGAAAGTAAGAATAACTGACAGATTGTTGACTTCAGTAACTTCATTCAGCAACAAATAGTGTGTCCCAGGTGTGTCCATCACTTTTTAGTGTCCCCTGGAAACTCTTGTTTTGTAACTAATTTCTGTTGTGTTCTGTGCGACTTTCAGCGTGTTTCTACACTGGGTTGTGTTTTCAGTTTTTACAGTGCGTTTCTGTATTTGGTTGTGTTGTCTGACTTTGCAGTGTTTTTTTTTTTTCTAAATGCTGTGTGTGTTTTCTTCATTTGCTTTCGTTTTATCCATTTGCATGTTTTTTCTTAATTTGCAGTGTGTTCTTGCAGTGAGCTCTCAGGGCCACCGTACATTAGTAATACAGGTCTACTGTCTTTTGGATCTGGATTTGATCAGTTTTGGAATATTTTGTATTATTATGTATTAATATAACTGTGTTCTTTGGGGGGGCATTTTTGGAGGGGCATTTTGCCATCACAGAAGAGTGGAAGAGAGGAGGGATGACATGCAACAGAGTTTCTTGGCCAGACTGGAACTCAAGATGTTGTACTTACAAGGTGAGGGTCTTACGCCCCTAGGCCACCTGACTGCTCCTTGCAATATTACTAATAGTATATTTGAAATAAAGAAGAATTCTTATTTGTAATCTTTACAGACCCTGGTTGTCCCTTTCTCTCCTCTGTAGTACCAATGCTCCTTTTTTTCTCACCTCATCTTTTAGGTTATTTGTCTGAAACCTCTGGACAACACAGATGCACCACTTCTGTATTCCAGTCCTGAACTCCCAGCGGGACAAGAGAGATGAAAAAGAGGAAGGCATGGGGGGAAAAAAACAAAGGGAGCAAAATGAAAGCCATACATATGTTAAAATCGCAGCAGTAATAAAGATTAAGTAGAAGTTAATGGCATCCTCAGTCATGCTCGTGGAGGTAATCTCTCTTTTTTAAATCAAAATTAGATTTGGAGGGGAGGAACAAACAGGGGGTGAGACTTTGGCGTAATGTTTTAATCAAATTGTCATGAGTGAGTGGATACAATTAGGGAGGCTGTCAGTCACCAAGGCAGGGACCCTGTTGTTGTTCAGCTGGCGAGGAGGCTGGGGGGGTGGGGGGCTGGGGAGATGAGCCCTGGATGGGAAAGGGAGGGTAAGTAAGAGGGCATCTCGTCAGGTGCAGTGGCGGCCTGGGACAATGCTGACCACTCTGAAAAAACACCTTACCAGAGAAAGTTTTCCTTCCTTGGTATTTTGCAAACGCAATTAAGCGTGTATGAGAGATAGAGTTGATGGCTTGGTGATTATGATGTTGAGAGACAAATCTCCTAATCTAATTCAGTTAAATACAAAAAGAAGAATGAGATAGGCATGGCCACCTAGCAAATAAAGTAAAAGAATTGGAGATGAGGAAGACAAGGTATAGAATGATGCAAAAGAACAAGATAAATAGCTTTAAAGAGTGGCATAAAACAAGCAAATCACCAACCCATGATGTTCCCTCTCCTCACCCTGACCCCCCTCCTTGCTTCCATTCCTTCCCATCCACTCTTTTGCATGAGCACTCTAAAGCCTAAACAAGTGTGAAAACAGTCACTTATTAGCCCAGTTTGGGCCAGGACGGACTTTCCACATGTGCACAAACATCATCTCTGTTATCTGTGATCTGGGAACACATTCTGCCCATGGTGAGATAATCAATTTGTGACATACCTAAAGAGGACCAGGGTTGGTTTCCCTTAATTGGGCCATTACTGGAGCAAGAGGCATTGACTAACGAGAAAGGGGCTATGTTATTATTAGATAGACACTGCATTATTTTTCCCTCCACTGGCTTCATTGGCTGGTTTTTCACCCCTCAGTTAAGAAGCAAAAACAAATCAATTTTCAAAGGAAGATCTGAGATGAAGCAGTATTGCACCCATTAGTGATTCATTTTTTTCTACAAGAAAAATCATCAGATTTGCTGACGACACACAGCTCTCCATATACACCAGATTAGGGCGTCCTCCCTATTGGAAGAGGGTTCAAACATTATTGCTGCTTTATTTGTAGAAGCCATTACATGTTTACACAAATAGAATCCATCTTCTCCATCCAAAGTCACCCCCACCACCCTCCCATCCAAGTTGTATATACAGTAATTATGATTTATCAAATTAATTTGTCAGAGCCAATTCATCACTCCGTGAGACATGCTAAAGAGCAAATTGACATGTTAGCACACACACCGAGGACAGGTATCTCCTCCAACATTTGGTACAACTAATTAAACAAAATGGATGTCAGATGGAGTGACTGATGCCAGGCGTGATGGCGCATGCGGTGGAAAAAATGAACTCAAGCAAAACCAAAAGCGAAGCGCCGTGTGACAATGAGGGAGGCCCTTCAGCCGCGCTGCTCTTTTCCGATTCATTTAGCTGCCACTGGAATTGTGAAATATGCTGGAATTCTGCTGATGTGCTGTGTAGTTAAGGCTCCGACAGCATTTTGATTTTGTTAAAAGTTTAGAGGACTAGTCTATAAGTAACCACCCCTAATCAGTTAAAAGATCTGTAATTTCAGTTGGTTATATATTTTATATATATACACTTCATAATATATTTTATTACTAAGATACCACTCATTGTGATGTATATAGTGGGGAATTTAAGTCACAAAGATTTATGTCAAGGTGTAGTTGCTGAAACTGCATTCAGGTTCGTTTACCTTCTCTATGCCTTCTTATGACACTAGAGTTACAAATTAATTCGAAGTTGGTTGGTGGATGTATATTTATCATAAATACATTATTACCAACTATCTTTCAAAACTGACAAGCTGCTTTAACAATGACTCTGCTTTAATAGAGCCAATCATACATATAACCATGTATCAAGTGTATATTCTGATATGATATATAAAGGTCAGTCAATCCAGATTTTACCATCATTCTCACACATTGTCACACCCGTTCACTGCAGCTTTTGTATTGTCTGAATCTGTTTCTGAGCCTTGCAAACAGATTTATGACAATTTAACACTTTCTTGTTATAGATTCTATATACTATCTCAGTACTGAAAAGCACATAAACCTCCCGTTATCTTCATGTCCGTCAGTGAAGATGTTCTAGATCCTTAGCAAACAGAAAAGGCAGCTATATTCACATTGAGAATGGAGCAGTAAACACCTGAGGCAGGGCAGTAAAAGTAAATAGTGTCCTCTTCACTTACGCACTGGCCCATCGATCAGAAGGGAAACACACTGTAGATATTCCCTGACAGGCTTCCATGTGGACATGGTGGAGGGTTTAAGCAAATGGAAAGCGACATGTTTGGGATGTGCTCCGTTTGAGCACAGATTATGGCCATAGTGCATTGTGGAGTGAAATGTACAATTAGAAATCACATCACTACAAATGCCATATGATTCAGTACGTTCAACCCAGTATCCCTAGGTATCACGTTCATATTGAATGATTCAGCAACACATAATTTATGCCCAATGCTAACATACAGTATATTGCCAATGTAGAAAGTAGTGAGTAAAGGAGTGGAGGACCAGGTGGTGGAGGAGCATGTAGCACGTTCGGCTTTCATGAGGGAGACTGGAGTTCAATCCAACAGTTAAT
This sequence comes from Maccullochella peelii, assembly GCA_002120245.1. Lineage (NCBI taxonomy): Eukaryota > Metazoa > Chordata > Actinopteri > Centrarchiformes > Percichthyidae > Maccullochella > Maccullochella peelii. The sequence goes on from LKNJ01003429.1 coordinate 10,121, forward strand.
GTTCGTTGTTTTCTTTTAGCCAAGCTAGCAGCGTGGCTCTGGGGATGGCAATGTCAGTGTTTTCAGTCCACCACTTTGACCCAGACTGAAATATCTCAACAACTATTGGATGGATTGCCATGCAATTCTAACATTTGTACATGTTAACATTCATAGTTCCCAGAGGACACAGTCTACTGGTTTTGGTCATCCCCTGACTTTTCCTCTACTGCCACCATGGGGTTGACATTTGTAGTTCAGAGTGAAATATCTCAACATTCAGTTGGATGGATTGCCATCCCTAGATGATGAATTCTAGTGACTTTTCATCTAGCGCCATCATCAGGTCAAAATTTCAATTTGTCCAAACTTTGGTTTATGACCAGATACCTGCAAAACTAATGACATTCCCATCAGCCTCAACTGGACTGTGTGTTTAGTACTAATCAGCCAAATGTTATCATGCTAGCAGGTTAAGCTAAGATTGAAGAAAAAACATTGTACCTGCTAAACATCAGCATGTTACCATGCTATTATTAGTATTGAGCTCAAAGCACGTCTGTGCCAAAGGACAGCCTCACAGAGCAACTAGCCTGGTTCTAGACTCTCAGTCTTGCTTAAACCAGAACCACAATCTTTCCTTAACTTAAACCATGCCTTAGCCCTAACCAAGTGTTGTTGTTACCAAACCTTGACCATAGCTTTACCTCAGTTTATTTTCCATAGCCCAGAACTTTCCCTAATCTTCAGAATATTGTAGTTGCCATGCCTGGATATTGTAGAAAGAAAAACACATTAAAAATGTTTTTACTGATCGTTACAAAACTTTTTTGTGGAATCCTCTAACTTCAGTGTTCTTGTCTGGCTACAAGACTACCGTCTATTAGGAATTCTGAGTTTTTATTTTAGATTTGTGCCAGAGTTTGGAATGGAAACTGAAGATTCAAAGGTAGACATATTATTGCTGTGCTTGACCAGCTATTGATAGTGTCATATGCATTGATCAGAAACCCTATCAAACATCTGCAGGTGTATACTTTTACTCTTCAACAATGTAATGTTTTGTAATACCTTACTTTCTCTGCTTTGTAAAAGCACGGATCCAGAGGAACTCCCAGGACCATTAAAAACACTTTTGTACAGCATCACAAAGTTCCTCTCTCATCCATGCTGGCATTTTACATTATGCACAGCATTATCAATAATCATCACCAGACTAAATCTCTCTTTATTAATGTGTTGTGCCTGAGGCCTGAGCTGGGGGGCAGCCTGACTGAGAGCCCTGTTCATGCCAATGTGATTTCTAGTCATTTGTCTACATCATGGGCCCATGCATCAGACTGAGATTGAGCTCCAGCCAAGCTCTACCACTTAATCAGCAGGTTAATGCCAGCCTCTGAGGGAGAGGGGGGAAGAGAGGTGTCGGCCATATTGGGATTTCATCCCATTTACAAAGTGTGCATAGGAAATTACCTTGTGTTACCCCCCCCCCCCCGTGCCCTCTGCATGCTGTTATACCTAGCAGGGCATGATGGGGGGGAAAGTGGGAGGATGACGACAGAGGGAGTGAGAGATGCTATTATGTCCAGAAGAATTATGCTTCTCTCACTGTTCCCTGTCTTACTCTTTCTCCCTCTCTACCCCCTCTGACATTTTCTCTCTCTCTGTCTCCCTCCAACGTCCTCCTCCTTCCTGCCTCCAGCCTTTATCTATCTGTCTTGTCACTCTCCTTCACTCCCTCCATATTCACTTCCACTCTCTCTGTCTTTTTTTTACTTCTCCCTCTCGGTTGTCCTCTTCTTTATCCTTTCCTCCTCTGTCTGCCACCTCTATTCTGGGGGAACATGGCGTCCCAGAGCCCCTGTGAAATATAACTGCCGCTATGTGTGTGTGTGTGTGTGTGTGTACACTCATGCACACGTGCCTGCTTGCCTGCTCGTGCTCTAGCAATATGCTCTCACTCAATCAGATTTGCATAAGTAACCTCTCAGCAGGCCTGCTCCACTGGCCAGGTGCGTTGCTCTATTTGCATATAGAACTGTGAGGCTCCCCAGAGTCACTTTAGACTCCAGTGACTGCTGAGTGAGCCCACATGAAATCTGAATTAAAAACCCTCCGCCTGCCCGTCTGACACCCTCCTCCATCCCTGCCCATCTACATACCTACTTTACCTCCCTCCATCTCTTCCTTCCTACTTACATATCAGCCTATCTACCTGGATGGCTACGTTTATCTCTACCAACGCAAACTTCTTGAGTTACCTTTGCCTCAGACACCTCCTATGCCTCTATCCAACCTACTAACCTATCAGCACAGCTACTTTCATTCAAACATGCCCTCTACCTACTAAAGCTAGCATGCTATCACCTTTCATTATCTCACTACCTATCAACCTGTCCCCAAATTAAGCTAGCTACCAAATGAGAGCACTGATTGTTCAAAGGCTTAAAACAACCTGTATTTATTTAGCTTGACAGTTTATTCTTGACCTTCCAAACAGCAGCTGACAAAACAAACTTAAGTCGCTTTTGACCATATTGTACAGCCTTGGACTTTGCTCAGTTGTCATGGAACTGTTGTCAATGAACTGTATGTAATGCACCTCTGGGACATGGCCTTGAGTCAAGCTTGACTCAGCTTTTATACAGTCAAAAAAACAAAAAAAAAACAGTAAGTGGACGTTAAGTTGAGAATGTTTTGTCAACCTATTAGGTTTTCCTGTACAGTGACCTCTTGTGGTTGTGCAAATGATAACTGCCGTTGCTCTGAAGCAAAGACGGAAGTAGCATAATAAGTCACACTGCTGGGGAGGAGGTTGGGGTAGATGGTTGGGGGTACAAAGTACATAACTGCAACACAGAGACTGCAGTTCACATGTCTGTCTCCTATAGTCAACATTGGACTCTTTCATCCATGAACATGGTCTTTCTATAACCTTGACCAGTAGTTTTAGTTGCCTAAACTTAACCAATTTTTAACCATAGAGGTAATAATGGACCTATGAGTTATTTTTAAGGCAGACAACCTATTTTGTTGTTGATGTTTGGTTTGCTATGTAGTTCCTACAGCCCCTGTCCAGCTCTGAGCCCATCTTTACCTACACAGACATCCCCTACCCTTCTATCCAACCCATTACCCTACTTTCTGTATTTAGCTTGCTGTTTATCTTCTGACATGTCTTCAGCTGCCTAGCTAGCAAGTTACAGCACCTTTGCCTGTCCTCATATATACCTAATATATATATACTGTAGGCAACTTGCTGCTTAAATAGTATTTCCTTCAGCCTATACAGTTAGTTAGATAAACTACAATAACTGGATTATTCCTACTATACTTTTCCTCAACTTGAACTTCATGTAATCCAGTAATTTTTAGCCATTATGGTAAAATACTATATTTGCTTGTTTGTAAAAGTGACTGCTAGTTCACCCAGCTTCACCACTGTCAATGAGTTGCAAACACAGAAACAGACCACTTATATCCAGAATATTGTTTAGGTAAAACCAAAAATCATTCCTCTAAGACATCTACTGACTGAAGTGACTATGGTCAAGTGCAGTAAATTCTCAAACACCCTTGTAAATGAAGAAAGAATGAAAGAGATAGGGCAGAAAGTTTTGTGCAAGATCAATGGCCACAGACAACACACTCCTATGCTTTGACTAGGTAGATACAGCACATTCATGTCTTCTAACGTCCTACCTACCCACCTTTGCATTGGCTCTCCCTCCCTAGCATAAATATGCATATTTTGTTATCATCAACATCATATTATCAACATGCATTTACTTACATATGTATGCCGTCCTTCAGGAATCCTGCATCAGTTGGTCAAAAAGTTGTACATGACAAACTGGTGTGGAAAATAGACATTTTAAGCTTTGGTGTCCATCATTCTTGTCAGATTGACTGTAACATTGTAATGTTTAGTCATCATGGAGATTTAAGTACATTTGACTTGTTGTTCTATGATTTGATGTGTTCAGAGGCCTTACTCTGTCTAATGCATCACCTATAAAACTTGAGAAAAGTCCAGGTAAGACGATAATATGGGCGCAAGAGCTATTTCTGGTGTATCTGTCAAGGTTACTAGGGGATGACACAATTTTATTCAACCCTGGATGAACATATGCAAGACCATTTTATTCAATAACCACTGAGACTATAACATCTTAAGGAAACACCAGAGACAACAGTTGCAGTCCAGTATTAGTCTCCCCTCCTTTCTCCAATGTAAATGCCAAGAAGAAGATATTGAAATGTATGCCCCGCTCTTTTCACACACCATGACAGCACCACAGAAATGGGCTCACTGGATCTCAGTGGTGTCCCATTTCTGGGGGATAAAACTTGTAAAACAATTCATTTTAATACATGGAGAACCCACAGTTTGTTTCAGACCAGGCAAGAATGCATAATTTCCCTGGCTCTGAACTTGACCTCGACTTAAGGGTGTCCTTAACTAAGGGCTATTTGGTGAAAAACCACTGACTATACTCTATGTCATTTGTACTTTCTTATATGTTAATGCATCCAGGAATTTATTCTAAGACCCTTGGAGAAAAAAAAGGGGACGCCACGAGGGAATACCGATGGCTGAGCAATATCCTTTTTCTATGAACAGAGGAAATTGTTCAGTGACCCTTTGAGGTCTCCCATTTGAATATGTGTGTTGTCCCTGTCTCTAGCCTAATCAGAACAGATTGAGTCATGGCCAAAACACAACAAGGGTGGTTCAATAAAATGAAATGCATTTGTTCTGGTCCTCTTGATAGAAATACACATTCAACCAACTATGCCTGCCAACTAGTTTGCATTTCAGAATTTTCAAAGAAAAAGAAAAAAAGAAATGTGTGTGAAGTGGGAATATTGTATAAAACAGCTAAAGTTGATGTACAAAAGAAAAGGAAGTGATTCCACAGCTATGGCTGTGGTTTGGAAATACTTAAGATATGTTTTGCGCAGCTTTTGTCGTAGCTACTTCCTCTTGTCTTACAGGCACTTCATTTGCATCTATTGTTTATCCTCGACCTCTCTTCTTCCTCCTCTTGTTTTTCCTCTTTGGTTTATCTCAATCTCCCACTATGCAAAAGCGTTCTGTGAAGTTCAGCTGTTTACTGGCGGCAGCCGGTAAGCCAGCCTGCTGCAGGCACACAAAGGACACTTGTAATATACAGAGAGGGCAGTGTTAGGGGCTGGGCAAAAATATAATAACATAAAAAAAGGTGAAGGCGAGCAGAAGCGCAAGGTCTTCATCTCTCATGTATAGAAATTGGAAACGTCTGACCAGCCGGGGGTTGCTTATCTCAGAGGGCAGATAGCATCACGAAACAGGCCTGTAATGGCCACATGCTCCACTTGATAATCCCCTCCTTCCCCTCCCTGCTGCCGTCCGTCCGGAGATACGAGGCCCCCGGTCGCAGGGCTTAGAGGCTTGGAGAGCAGGGGAGCATTACCGATACAAAAGAAATGCATTTGGGCTCCTCCAGTGCTCCGGCGGACTGGGTTAACATAATAGCTTCCCCTCCCTGGCCCTTGCCTTGTTTTTGATTGATACTTTTCAATTACAGTCCACTTCCGTCCGAGCCGGCCCCGCAGTGCCCCCCTCCCCCCCTCCCCAAACATTCAAAATGCCATTTTTCCCACTGTGTGATAACTTCAAACATTTAGGGGGTACAAGAGCACTGGTAACCCTGTTTAGCCGCCGCAGTAAATTGGTTCCATGTTCAACATAATAGCACTGACAGGCTTTTGCTAGGGAAATCAGTCCGGCAAAGGGACATGCCAACGATAAGACATCCAGCTTTGAAATTCTATTTCTCCGTATCAGAATTAAATCTGGACTTTATATTTCTTTTTGCCCGGGCGCAGACTCTCTCTGGTCGCTTCCTGGCCTGTACTATTTGATCATGGGGTGACAACTAATACTTACCCCTGAGATCCTTTGCTCTCTCCATTTTCTGGGACTTTGGACCCTATTTTTTCTTTTGCCTTCTTATTTTTCCTCTTCTTTTTTTCCCATATTGGTTGTCAAAATCTCAGATGATTTGTCCATCCCCGGGATGTAATGCGTCGGGAACATACTCTGTGCTTCTCCAGCATTTTAAGATACTGCTATATACCTGAGGGCTTTCTGCACACAACATTCACATGGGCAGTATCATGTACCGTTAAACTGAAAAGCGGTTAAATGTCTATCATGGGAATCAGCATCTTTACAATGAAAGTCCCAAGAACATAAAATAAATGTATGGTACAGCATGATGCAGGGCTTTAGCTCAATGCTTTTTATAAGCTTTCTCTACTATATCAGCTCCATGCATATGAGCCCCATCTCGCACCATGAATCTCTGGGTAAACATATTCGTAAGCAGCAGCAGTGCTGTAATCATTAGCAGGAGGAATGCTTTCCAGCGGTATCTGGGCTGATCTGATATCCATGTGGCTCCCAATGACAGCACCAGGCCCTGCAGATAATTAATCTATTTAGCTGAGGGGGTGGAAAGCCACCCGTCGCTAGGTCAGATAAGTTTGTGGATTTACACATTTTAAAGTCATCCAGTCCCTCAATGGCACCAAACTGTGCGATATTCTAATGCCATTAATTACTATTTCCGACTGGATGGTCTCGGCTGTGTCTCGACCAGCTGTTTCATCAAGCGTGTGTGTGTGTGGTAACAGAGAGTGTGTGTGTGTGTGTGTAAGTGAAACGCCCACTCCCAGTGCACCTCACATGCATCCTTTCGTCATGGGGTGACATTCTAAAAGACTCCTGCTGTAATTCAGCCCACCATCGCAGAGTGGCAGGTGTGCGCGTGTGAAGAAACGAATGCAGCCTTATGTTATTGTGTGGTATTGTGTACTCAGATATTTATCAAACACACACTTTTCATATATGATCAGAAGCAAACAAAAAGTCATTTTTGTTATTTTAAAGATGACAATGTAATTCTTAAAAGTTAAAACTGTATTAGCCTCCACTGAATGGATATTCAGAAAAATATAATTATGCATTGGTAACTAAACTGAGTAAATCAAGAAAAACAGCTTTCAGTGCATGACATCCGATTCAACACATTCTACACTTTTAAAGTGTTGGAGGAGCTGCAGACAGTACCTTGACAGAATGTGGTGTAACAGATGTTTCCTTTAAGCTTTTAGCTTTTTACATACTTAAAACTTTATTTAGGTCTGTGGATGTTATGCACTGTGAAGTCAGTGGCTGGTGAATCACTGCATTGAAATTCACTTCATCTGAATAGCAGTATGTACTGTGTGAACTAAGTAGAGCAGTGTGAATCCATGAGTAACATGGACATGATACCTGGCTCTAGAGTTACAGTGTGTTTGACATGGCTAATCAAGTTCAGGGAACCGATTTTAATTCTGTTGTACACATACACATATATTTAAAGTCATAAGCAACTTTTTCATATATGTTGTATAAGTGACTGTTCCTCTCTATTTTCTATACAGCCAAACGTTCTAAGCATCTACTGTGAAATAACAAAATGAAACAACTCCTACACTGGGGGTAATGTGTTTTTCTGGAAGTCTGTTTGGGATACAGTAAATTAAAGCTGCACTAATCAATATATATTGATATAAACAATTGCTTAAATGCCTGTGTGTAAGAGAAATATTGCCAATTATGCAGTTCCCCTGAGCCCTACAGAGCTTTTTAGCTCCTTTCAGCTGTTTGCTTTGGTTTTACTGCCCACAACTGTACTGTTTGGTTGAGTCTCACCACTCTCATCAACCTGGTTTCCAGCAGGCAGCTGTTTTCAATGATAATGCCGCTGTCCACTACCTGCTCAGCAGCAAACAGCAGACAGACACAGTTAGAGACTAGCTGGGGAACACAGTGGAGCATTTAGCAGCTAAAGAGCCAGATATTTCCCTCAGGAGGTGGTGGAGACCAAAAACAGAGCTCACAGAGAGGGAATATTGGACTCATTCATCAGATGATACAAACACCACTCCACATGGATGACCATGTAAATAGGCAAATATCTGCTATGTGGTCAAAAGTGTCTTTTTCATTACTGTATATGTCAGTAATACCCAATGATCAAGACCAAAACAAAAACCTTGTGGAGTATAATAATCATATATAATAATGTTAATAATAATTATAGTTTATTACAACTCAGGCCTTATTGGTGCTTTTTGGCCATCCTTTCCATTGGTAACAATTACACTGTACTCACCAAGGTCATTGTTGAGGTCTGGGAACACAGCTGCACAACTGAAAAGAGGTCAGACAGGGCAAGAAACACGAGCAGCTCGATGATCAGATGAATAAACCCCCGCGTTCTCAGATCTCAGCAATTACTTAGTACAATGTTAATAATGTAACTGATAGAAATGTTATAAACTGGCGTTATCCTTTGAGGAGTAAAGTTCATTTATATCACACCTTTTTAGATCAGACTTCAAATTAAAAGACAAAATAAAGACACAAAATATGGACACAATATGAGAGTAATTGATAAAATAGAGAGAAAAATGAATAAAACTAATCAAATCCAAGTCTGAATAGGTTGGTCTTTAAGTGCTTTTTAAAGGTGTCCAAAGGGAGAGAGTTCTGAAGTTCAGGAACCACGACACAGTCTCCTTTAGTTTGTGATCACAAGAAGGTCTTGAATTGGATTCTTAATTGAAGATATTGTTGATTCTAAATGGCATTTAGGCCATCATGTAATGAAGACAATGTTGTGGTGCACGACTGAATTGCCATTTACACTTGACTATGTTGTATGTGAACCCATAGGCATAGGCAAAGTCATTTTGGAGTAATATTTCAATCAGGAAAAAACAAATTCTGCTACAGGCCAGAAAAGACTTGGACCGACCCTGCATGAACAAACTGACTTTAATATAAAAGAACGTTTGATGCATTTAATGTGATGGTTTTGCATTCATTTCATGAGTTCCTGATATTGTGCATTTCATCATGTCAAAAGAAGTAGTTCATGCATGCAGTGGTGTTTGTTTACAGTATGAATACAGTGTATGTCCATGTGTATAGTGGTATCAGTGTCTCCTTTAGATGCCAGTGGGACATCAGCAGCTCCAGTATCTCCTGCCTAAGATTTACACATTCCAAGCATGCATTAGGCAGGGGGGGGGGGGCATAAAGAGGCATAGAGATGGAGAGAGTGACAGAGAGAGAGGGAGAGTGAGAGAGGGGAGCGCGCTGCTCCTGGGTTCCCTGCTCTGACATTGTGAGTGTCAGACTCCGATCACTTTAATCAGAGCGGGGATATGCATGATAAAACGGATAAGGGACTTTAATCAAAAAAATTCGCTGGTCTGGAAACGTGACACACTCCGACAAGCACGCCTAACCCCCCCTCCTCCTCCACCCCCATCTCCCCAACCCCCAGTGTCACTGCC